>JAHBCN010003572.1:0-73527 GCA_019359885.1 Listronotus oregonensis | reverse complement strand
TAATATCTTTTTTACGAAAATAAAAAAGGCATCTAGGCAGATAAATTAATTTACAGATGTCTTTGTATAAATTACTTTCCTCTTTGTTAAGAAATATCTTTGGGCCCCAAAAAATAAGGAGAGAAATTCGCTTTAGGTTGGCTTTAAAAAAACAGTTTAACGTATTTTCAAAAAAATTTTTTTTGTCTTTTATTTAGTGTTGTAAAAACACAAAGGATAAACCCTCTTTTGTAAAGGAGAAATAGAATGATAATAAGGCCGTAGATTTCGTAATGTCAAGACTCTCTTTAGGCTACACATAATTTAAAAGGTTAACGTTATATTAAATATAACAGTAGCAATATAATAAACATAGAATTATAAAATTTTTAAACATATATCACTTTATTAATATGAATTTTTATAACTTTAAGGACTTTACGGTCATTTTATTTAACTAGTAAATGAGAACACATTTTTTTTTTTACTGTCACTAATTTAAAATTTTTAATTTACAAATCAGTGACTGCAGTTTCGTAGTACTACTACATTATCAAACTAAAAGCATTAAAACTACTGTGGAACTATTTATAACAAACCTTACTAATTTATCTTAAATTACTGTAATAAAGCGGCATAAAGTGGGGCAATTCCGAAGATTGGTATGGTCATTTAACTTGTACTTGATTTTTTTTTTATGAAGATATTTTTTTTTTACTTGATTTGACCAAGTAAATTACTTGTATTATTAATTTCAGTACTTGAAAAAAAAAAGTATTCCCCAAAAAAAAAAAGTACTTTGAGTAAAGAAAGTACTTCAAAAAAAAAAAAAGTATTGGGGAAAAAAAAAAAAATCAACCAAATACTCGAATTTACACGCCCTTAGATAATCGTACAAACAATTAAAAAAACAAGAAATACGCACAACCGCCGCTGTTTTTATTGTATTGCATTACAGCGCTCTTTAAATTGGGGTCCAACAGCAAGACAAGTGAACAAAATAAGAATTAGATTTTTTTTTCTTTTAATCGGTCTTGTGTCAACGTGAAAATTATAAGTGCTCTGGTCGGGGGAAAAAAAAAAAAAAAAAGATACCTAATAGTAGAAGGGTGGGGATTTGACGTTTGATGAAGCGGTTCCCCAACCATTTCGTATTGTGAATGCGTTCAATTCCCTTTTTTTTTTGAACGAAAACCCTGTATTTTAATAGGCAACTTAAACAAAATTTTCCCCTATAAAATGGAAACGACATAAAAAAATTTAAGTTTGGTTGTTCTGACTTGATTTTGTGTTAATGGAAAATTTAAAAAATTTCCCAAGAATGGTTTTTTGGGTGCCAACCTGCTCATATGAAAACACTCGTTTTTTAAGGTTTTGGATGCCAACGGGTGCCAACGCCAACCCGTTGGCAACCACGGGGAAAAAACCCATTTTGGAAAAAACCCATATTTCCTGTAATAGTTTAAGGCCCAAGCGCTCACCGGAGTACGACATTATAGGCCTGTTGCCATAAGTTCACAAAAGAAATTTTACAATTACGGACATATTGCATAAGATCCGACTTAGAACGGGACACTTAGCAACCGACTTTTTCTAACTATATTTTTACCGACTGGCCTACTTTCCAATGACGTACGCTCAGTCCAAAGCTTTTAGGAGTTTTGAAAATTTCTTTTTTTGGAGGAAAAAAAACCCTCTAACTTCCTTAAAAAATACTACTCGTAAAACTTGTTTAACTTGAAGTACTTTTAATTATTCCATATACTTTTATGTACTTCAAGTTCTTAGGTTTATTTTAAGTGCTTTGGTGTACTTCAAGTACTTTGTTTTACTTCAAGTTCTTTGTTTTACTTCAAGTACTTTGTTTTACTTCGTACTTTGGTTTACTTCAGGTACTTGGATTTACTTCAATTTTAAAATACTGGGTGGGACTTCAAGTATTTTTCAATTTACCTGAAAATGCAAGTACATTTTATTAAACATGGTACTTGTATGAAGTAATAAAAAAAAAAACTCGGTACTTGTCCAAGTACTATTTAAGAGTATTTTTGACAGCTCTGCATCCCACCAATTTTTACCCAAATTGATGTAGGTTTAAAAAATTTGGAGGTAAAACCCTCTAGTGACTGTATTAAAGCAAACTTTCCTAGTGAAAAATAGCGACTACTAAGAAAACCGGATCCTAAAATTTTTTTCACATAATTGAAAAGAATTTTTTTTTAAAGCTTAATTTCATTTTTTACTGTAGTATTTTATTTAACAAAAATTTAAAAATAGTATATTAAACAACAAGGTTTGAAAACGACCTCTTTGCACACGGGCGAGACAAATTGACGAAGTCGAGGTCCACAAGTCTGGAGTGTGCAAAGAATTTTCAACGAGTTTTTGATACTTTTTATACGACTGCAAATAAAAAAAACATTTTTTGTGTAAATTTTTATTTTAAAAACAAACGAAAACAAAAATAATGAAAACAAGAAACTACAGACTATAATTTAGCAAACAGGAAACTTCATAACTATTTTAAAATATTAATTGTAAGTTTACTTCTGCAGGAACGCGCATTGTTGATCGACTTTTTAACGATGGAGACAACATTTTCTGGCACCTTGCTTATACAGTTCTCTGTCGTCGGCTATTGCAGTTTTCTTTGCGGCACTTCATTACTCAATTGCTGTTTGGCTGTGCCGAACAGACGACACAGAAGGAAAGACCCTTTCTGAAACATCCATTTTATTACTAAGCGAGCCCTATATATAACTTTTTGGCGACTGAGCTGGATTTCCATCCACCATGGCGCTTCAGAGGGCCCGCAAATCTGATCCAAAAATTCACCAATATTGTGGCTGACGACCGCCAAAAACAATGCCCGGTATAGGCTTTGGAGTTTCAACATCAAAAATTTGGCGATGCTTTTCCATCCGCCAATTTTGTTAATTCCAATGTTTTGGCGATTATTTTCCATTTTGATAATTAAGAAAAAAACGATCTGTTTAGGGAAATGGAGGTCGAAGGGGCAGAATACTTTTAAGATGGTGTAGAGACTTCCTGACACTGTAGATCTCGGCATCTTCGTTTTGGTATTCTCTAGTTTAATTAACATTGCGCTGCCAAAACCGTCATATTTTCTTTTAAGGAAGCAAATTCTTCTTCGGCATGCCCCAGAGAGTCCGACTGCCCCACTGCCTGAAAAGAAAAAATACCGATAAATCTTTAGTTTTATTCATTTTAAGTAAGTACTTTATGAAACTAGCACTATTTAAAACAGAATTGGGTAACCCTGCCTACTAAACCCTTCTCACTATAAAAAATGACACCATAAAATAAATAAAATAACCCTGATGCCTACCTTGATTAGCAAATATTTCTCGTCTGAAGCGTTCTTTGGAAGCGGCAAAAATCATTCTCGCTAAAATTTTGGACTTCGGCACATAGTTTTTTGATTTTCTTTTATTAGGCTCAAAATTCTGGTATTTCCCAATATCCGTATTTTGGTTTCCCTCAGGGTTGATTTTACATGGAAAAGGTGCTCCCCTAATGTTGAAGACTTGTATTTTTGACAGCTCTTCAAAAAATACACCAACATAACATTTTCGGAAAACGTTTGTACGTTATTTTGCTTGTCTCCACTTCATAAATCGATGTAACTCGGCTTCATATCGATCTCTTGACTTTGTTGGAATAGGTTTGACGAGTTAAACTGCTTTTTTGAATTTCTTCAGAATCGGACATTTTTTGCGAAATCAAAAATTTTTTGTATCTAAATTGGTATCTAATCAACAAAACAAGAAAACTATGACGGTTGCTATGGAATAAAGCCTACTTTGAGTTTTCTATATTTTTACATAACAATAAAAAACCCTAATAAAAACATATTGAAAGACAGAACCGTGTGCAAAAAAAATATTTTTCCTTCACACATTGTGCAAAATACAATTTTCAAAGCTTGTTTAGCGTGTGCAAAACCCCATTTTCTAAAACAGTCGTATAAAAAAAACATTTTGAGATAAGGGTTTAAAAAAATTCCATCTGTATAAATTGCTTTGTTGTTCGGAGAATGTAGGTTTAGAATATAATAAGAGACAAAATGCTTTAAGTAATGCTTTGTCAAACAGCCTTTACGTATTTTGTAACAATGTTGTCCTTTTATTTAATATTGTAAAGACATAAAGAATAAGCCTTATTTTGTAAACAATAAGTTTTATGGAAATAAGGTTGTAGATTTCATTACGTTAGCACTTTTGTTAGACCTGACAGAATTTAGATGGATTATTTTATTATAAATGTTACGGAAGCAAATTTAATATATTTTACATTTGTAACATTTATTTAATAATAAAGGATAATTATCTATATCTATACTTCTATACTAGTATTATAAAGAAAAAATTTGACTATTTGTTTGTTTGCTTTGAAAAGGCTACAAAACTACTGGACCGATTTAAAAAATTCTTATTTTTAATTTTTAATTTATTTTTTATACAAATTATAAGGTTAGGTTACAATTTTTAATGGTGTCTTAGGAAGTTTATACAACTAATTAAAGGATACAATGCTATATTAGGTTTATTTTTAATTCTACAGATATAAGGAAAAACAAAATGTTTGTTGGTGTATGAAGTAGCTTTAAAGTAATAAAAATAATATGCCATTAAAAAAAAATTAAAACATTTTATTTTTGAAAAATCATAAATATAAAAATATAAAAACCAGTCAAACTTTCTGAGCTCATTAAGTACACCTAAATATTCTTTAATGAATTCTATGAATTTTAGTTTTGGTGAAAGTGGCGTGGGTTTTAGTTTTCTTTAAAAATTTATCATATTTTTATCATAACTCGCTTAGTTTTAATGCAATCTACTTAATCCGAAACTTATTTGAATGGTTAGTACATGTTCTTTAAAAAGTGTTTTAAAGATATTTTTTAAAAAATGTTTCGGTTTCCCGTTATGTAACCTCGAATACTTGCTTTCGAGTACTTACAAAAAAATAATATCTTTGAGTAGCTATAAGTTACTTAGAATTTAACCTAAAATGTTAAAAAAATATATTAGCTTTAATTTTGATACCAACAATTATTTTAAGAAACGTATAGTTTGGGAATTATCTGTAAAAAACAGTTTGAAAACATGCATTTTTTAATGAAAAATTACCATTTTTAATCATTAATAACTCAAAAAGTATTGACTTTATAGAACAAAAGTTGTTTAGAATTAGTTCCTGTATCAATTTCCAAGGTTATTTTGATATTTGTTATTTTAGGCACTCTCTAACATCCCACCAGAGCTGTCAAAACTTGAAGTACTTCAAGTAAAATTTTACTTGAAGTACTTTTTGTACTTCAAGTATTTTACTTCAAGTACTTTTTATTAGGAGGTACTTGTACTTGTACTTGATTAGTTTTTATGAAGATACTTGGATTTTTACTTGATTTGACCAAGTAAATTACTTGTATTATTTATTTCAGTACTTGAAGTAAAAAAAGTACTTCAAGTAAAAAAAAAGTACTTTAAGTAAAGAAAGTACTTCAAGTAAATAAAAAGTACTTGAAGTAAAAAATCAACCAAGTACTCGAATTTACACGCCTTAGATAATCGTACAAACAAGTTAAAACAAGAAATACGCCCAACCGCCGCTGTTTTTATTGTATTGCATTACAGCGCTCATTTAAATTGGATCCAACAGCAAGACAAGTGTAACTATTACTGAGAATTAGACTTTTTGTTCTTTTAATCGGTCTTGTGTCAACGTGAAAATTATAAGTGCTCTGGTCTGGTGAAAACAAAGGAAAGATAATAAGTAGAAGGGTGCGATTTAACGTTTGATGAAGCGATTCCCAACTATTTCGTATTGTGAATGCGTTCATTATTACCTTTATTTGAACGAAAACCTCTGTATTTTAATAGGCAACTTAAACAAAATTTCCACTAATAAAATGGAAACGACATCAAAATTGAAGTTAGGTTGTTCTGACTTGATTTTGTGTTGATGGAAAATTAAAATATTTCCCAAGAATAGGTTTTGGGTGCCAACCTGCTGTAGGCACTCATATGAAAACACTCGCTTTTGACAGATGTATCGGATGCCAACGGGTGCCAACCCAACCGTTGGCAACTACAAGGAAAAACCCATTTGGTAAAAAACCCATATTTCCTGTAATAGTTTAAGGCCCAAGCGCTCACCGAGTTACGGCATTGTAGGCCTGTTGCCATAAATTTACATACGAAATTTTACATTATAACGGACATAGGATGCATAAGATCCCGACTTAAAACGGGACACTTAGCAACCCTACTGTTTTCCTAACTATAGTTTTTACCGACTGGCCTACTTTCCAATGACGAAGCGCTCAGTCCCTAAAGCTTTTAGGAGTTGTTGGAAAACTTCATTTTGAGGAATAAACCCTCTAACTTCCGTACAAAAATATTGCTCAAGTATCACTTGTTTAACTTAAAATACTTTTAATTACTTCAAGTACTTTTATGTACTTCAAGTTCTTTGGTTTTCCTTCAAGTTTTTTTGATGTACTTCAAGTACTTTGTTTTACTTCAAGTCCTTTGTTTTACTTCAAGGTACTTTGTTTTATTTCAGGTACGTTGGTTTACTTCATACTTGGATTTTTTAAGTAAAATACTTGGGTACTTCAAGTACTTTTTCAATTTTTTTGAAAATGCAAGTACATTTTATTAAACACGTGGTACTTGTACTTGAAGAATTTAAAAAAAAAAAATCAAAAACTTGGTACTTGTACTTGAAGTACTATTTAAGAGTACTTTGACAGCTCTGCATCCCACCAATTTTTACCCAAATTGATGTAGGTTTAAAAAATTTGGAGGTAAAACCCTCTAGTGACTGTATTAAAGCAAACTTTCCTAGTAAAAAATAGCGACTACTAAGAAAACCGGATCCTAAAAGTTTAATAAACATAATTTTTACAGTTCAAAAATTGAACTATTTAATTTTCGATTTAAAATACCTTTTTGCATAAATACCTTGAATGGAAAGCGGGGCTATAGTTTGAAATGTTGTTTATGACACTATGGTCTGCGGAATGTTTTGTGTTTGATTGTTTATTGACCTTTCCTTATTTTCAGGGGTCTTTGGGCGGGTTTTGTGGTTGTTTTTGTAACCGATGGGTATTTTAAAATTTTTTTCTTTTGAATTATGTAATTTATAACCCTTTGTTTTCTTTTTGTAACTTTGAAGTTTAAAATTTTGACGTTTTAAAAATAAGTCGGGTTTAAAGGTGAAGTTGTTTTCTTTTTTTTTTTTCTTTTTTGGCAAAATGACTGGAAAAATGTCGTAGTAGCAAAGCCGCTTGGTTCCGTGAGGGCGGTCTCGAAGTCGAGAGTGATTCCTAAATCTTTCTTTTTAAAAAAGTTCTGACGGCCGGTTATATCTGGATTTCGGGATTATATTTTGCGGGATGAACGTGCGTTGTTTGTTAGTAATTCTGGATAGTTCCTGGGTTTGAGCCAACCCTTAGGAATGATGGCAAAGGCCAGCCAGCGAGCCATGATGGATTGTGTGTGAGTTGGAGAATTGAGCAAGAAGGGTTTTGGTACTGCCAAGGTCGTCCTTGACAGAAAACGCTGTTTGAAAAAATAAGTTTTAGGGAAGTTTTCTCCCCCGCTGAACCAAGGAGACAGCACACGGAAGGCAATGTTCTAAAAGTTAATTTTCAACCCTTGTCTTGGGATTGTTGAACAAATGCCTAAGTAAATTTCCCGTTTGTTTGTGCTAATTTTAGTACGTTGTTTCGAGTGGAAATGTCCGTTATCCGTATTTTTTTTGGGAAAATTTATTCTTCTTAAAGAAGGATAACCACGTGAAAACTTGCATGGAATTTTTCTTGTTAATATCCTAAAGGGGCGATATTGGTCTTAAGTTTGTGGAAAAAGGTAAAAATTTTTTACTATTTCACACAGTTTTATCAAATTGCTACTTTGAATTTTTGATCTAACTTTGAAAACGTATTGTATTCGTTTTTGGGGGGTTATGATAATTGCTGTAATTTATGGGGGTTTTTCTTTAAATGGATTGTTTTTTAAGGGAGAACTTTGTATAAAAATTTTTATGCTTATTGGGAATTTATGTAAGGGATGTAATTTCTGTGTTTCGTAAAGTATCAACGTAACCATGCATAAAGTTAGACGAGTTTTTTTTTTTTAGGGTTCTTCTTTCTTCTTTCTTTCTTTATTTATTTTCTACCGGATTTTACCTTGATTTCTTCGACTTGATTTTGTGTTCCGGCCAATGCAGCTTATGCCTAGTTCCAGTTCGAGTTAATGGATTTAATCCCATGCCTTATGTTAGGTTCAAGTGACAATCCCAATTTGATGACTGACAGCTGACTACCGTTTCTAAGGCACAACCATTTTCCCCTAATAACAGGAAATCATAGCTAAGTCTTAAGTTTAAGAAAAAATTTTTTAAATTAAAATTTATAACATTGACTTAAAGAATGTCATGTCGATAGTCTAGCCTTTAATTTGAACTGAAATTTTTTTTTTAAAACACCTGCTAATCATTTAAATAGCTTGATGTTACTTAATACCTTTCTGTCTGGTTTTAAAAGTCATTAACACTTTATTTTCGCCCTCCTTCACTAAAAAAATAAGACTGGAATTTGGTTTTAATATACACTGCCCCTTTTAAAAATTTTTAAAGGTTTCGAAAAAATTTATTATTATGGTATACCTTAGGGGTATATAGTCACTTACTTTTAACACTATTCTATTGGAAAACAATCTGTGGTAGAAGGTATAAGATTTTTTTTCAAAAAATGTGGTAATAATCTTTTTCGGTTTAATTATAAATATTGAATTTTTTCGGAAAAATTTAAATTTAAATTTGATTTACTGACATTGGTTTTTTTTTTAACCCTTGACCGGATATATTTTTTGTTTTTTAACCTTAGAGCTTCCCCATATTTTGCTGTAACGTCCATAACGTCATTCTGCTTCATTTTATTTTTTTTTTAATTTGTAAGTGCCTATAAAAAAATTTTAAATGCAACTTTGGCCTTACGTATAGGTGGGTAACATACTAGAATTTTTTTGAAAAGTTGTAATCTGACGGACTTTGTTATATACAGAGTTATATTCTGACAATTTATTAATTTATTTTGGGTTATAACATTAAATTTGTATATAATAAATTTAGTTTAACATTTTATATATTTTTCAGTAATTTAAAATGTCTTATTAAATTTTGGTTTAAGGGGCCATCCCCAATTTGGTAGGAATTTGTTAAATTATTTTTTTTTTTTTTGTAATAAAGCATTAACTAGTATATTTATATTTTGACTTTTATTGACAATACCCCCTTCAAGAATGCACTCCCTTTTGTAGAGTCTATACTTAAGTATTTTTTTAAAATATTCTTGACCAAAAGAAAAAGAATTAAAATTGTTTTATTTCTGAGCTAGCCGAGCACTTCCTTAGATAATTATCTTTAAATTTTTTTCTTAGTTAATTATTTATTTTAATTTTTTTTTATTAATTAATTATTATTAGTTTTTTTTTTTCCCCAAGGGGGGGAGTAACATTTGCCTGTTATAAATTGGCATATAAAATTTCACGTAATAAATTTGGTTATAAATTTCGGGAATAAATTTTTTTACATGATTGAAAAGAATTTGTTTTTTACTAAGCTTAATTTCATTTTTTACTGTAGTATTTTATTTAACGAAAATTTAAAAAAAGGCATTTGAGATAAATGATTTAAAATATTCCATCTTATAAATTCTTTATTGTTCGGAGAATGTAGGTTTAGAATATAATAAGAGGACAAAATGCTTTAAGTAATGCTTTGTCAAACAGCCTTTACGTATTTTGTAACAATGTTGTCCTTTTTATTTAATATTGTAAAGACATAAAGAATAACCTTGTTTTGTAGACAAAAAGTTTTTAGAAATAAGGTTGTAGATTTCATTACGTTACACTTTGTTAGACCTGACAGAATTTAAATGGATTATTTTATTATAAATATTGGAAGCAAATTTAATATACTTTTCATTTGTAACGTTTATTTAATATACAAAATAATTATCATATCTATACTTCTATACTATATTATAAAAGGAAAGTTTGTTGTTTGTTTGTTTGCATTAAAGAGACTCCAAATCTCTGGACCGATTTGAAAAAGTCTTAATTTTTAATTTTTAATTTTTACATTTTTTTGCAAATCAAAAAGGCTAAAAGTTAGGTTACACTTTTGCTAGTAGGTGACTTAGAAAGATTATACAACTAATTAAAGGATACAATGCTATATTAGGTTTATGTATTTTTGTACTTTTTACTGGTTGTTGTTTTTCTTTTATGGCTTTTTTTAACATTTCCTTTTACATAAACTGAAAAAAGGACTTCTGGCAGATAAGCGATTTAGGTATTATTCTGTATAAATTGGTATCTTGTTAGGAAAGTATTCTTGGGTGTAGAATATAATAAAAGACGAAACGCTTTGTCAAACAGCACGTATTTTGTAACAATATTCTGTCTTCTATTCAATGTTGAAAATACACAATGGATGAACCTTTGTTTTGTTAACCAGAGTTTTAATGGGAATAAGGCAACAGTTTTTTTGCGCTATAAGGGGTTTAGTGGTTATTTCTAAATATATACCGGGTTAATGGAAAATTTCTGGACTAAAAATATGACAAAAATGTTATTAGTATATAAAGATAGCTTTAAAATGGCTCTGTCTCTAAGCAACGGGGTAAACAAGAAAATTTGCGGAATTGGGATTTTTCCTTTATTTTTAAATTGAAGATTTTGATTTCAATAAAACTTATATTAAACAATTTTGCTAATGAGTGTCTTGGACAGTTTATACAACTAATCATAGAATGCAATGCTATAAAAGGTTTATGGATTTTTAGTACCTTTTTTGTTAGTGTGTTGTTAAACTTTTATTTGGTGTAGGTTAACAATCTATCTGTGTCTGTATAATAATTTTATATTTTTTTCAAATATTATCTATTTTACTTGTGAAAGCTTTAGTTGGGTCATTGTATTATCATCGTTTTAAGGAATTATTACTTTATGATTATAGGATTTTCAATTTGTTGCTACCGTTAAACTGCCTCTATCTAATAAAAGACTTTTTATGTGATTGTTTCTGGTTATTAACCTTAATTTTTTTATACCGTTCACTGTATTAATTTTTGTTTTATTTTGATTAGTATTTCTATTTCAAATTTTAAATGTCTTTGAAATTAAGAAAAAAATGTCTAGTCTAAAAGCAATTTTGGGTGTAATTGCAAAATTTAAACAAACCAGGCTTGACAAGTATAAGAATAAGCATGTTTTATCCGAAACTTTGTATCTGGACACTCATAAGCTAACCACCTGTTACCAAAAAAAGCAGTAAAAAATAAAAATTTTGCTTAATTTTGTTGTTTTTTGGTAGTAATCTTGTCAACTTCAGTATATTTTCCTTGGGATTGCACGCCTTAATTTTTTTTTTAGAAAATTCGACCATATCGGTCCAGGTGGCGGGGTATAACGAACTGAGTCTTCTCAGCCCCATTGTTAAGATTAAAAAAAATAGAAATTAAAACTATATATTTAGGAAAATTTTGGATTGAAAAGTTAGGAAATTCTAATAGCTTTTTGAATTGATGAAGTTTTGTCATATATGACATATTAGGTTGTTTCACTGGTATATTTATACTTTTCAGAGAAGAAAAAAGATGGTGTGGTGTGCTAATTGATTTTAAGTTTACCTGAAATTACTTCGGCATCAAACATAGGTAAACATGTATTATTTAAATTAGGAGATATTGATGCTACACATTTATCTTTATTTAATAATATAAATGCATTTCTTTATTTTTACGTTTTTTTTAGCAGGTTTTCTTTGCTAAAATACTAAAAGCATTTCAGTTTATTATGTGATTGTTATCAAATGCGTGTTGTTGTTGTCAATCCATTGTTGCCTTTGTAACAGGACAGTTGTATAGACTCGTTTAAATTGTTATCAAAAGGTGTAAATATCCATGTAAATATTTGTACTGTTTTTATTCTGACATTACACAACAATTTTTCTTTAAAATGTATTATAAAAATAACTGTCTATACATATACATATACATATATGCTTCTAAGTACCAGAGTACCGTGAAATGCGGGTTTTCCGTTGTTTAACCCATCTTTTTCCCCAGTTCCGTCAACTCTGTCCAAGCACTGAAACATGCAAATATTGCATTTTACAGCACCTTTTAGACAACGTGGTAGTGCCACCACGGACGTTATTTTAAATAACTACTATCTAAATACGTTTCCCCGGCGGGGAATCAAACCCGGATCGCCGGCGCGGCGAGCTGTGACTCTAACCAGTACGCTACCGGAGAGACAATCCATACCTGGCTTTTTATTCTGATATTACACTACAGATTTAATTTAACAAAAAAAAATATTCCTAAAAAAGTATATAAACATGTCCATAAATAAAACTTAATTTAGACATTTTATCATAACTTCAGCCGTCGCGTGCTCAAAATAGTAATTATATGCCATTACTAAATAGATATCTATAGTACTGAAAAAACCTTATATAATACTTAATCATTATTACACAGCCATTTACTTCTAAAAATTAATGAATTTTCTAGTAATAACTTATTTTTCATGAATAACTGTACAAGCCTATTTAATCAACACAAAAAGACTTTTATAGCTTTTATAATTCATAAGCTTCTGCGGCGGGTTTCCATAAAAATTAAGGTTTTATTGACCTTAATGGGTTTAGAATTCTGTATAATAATAAAAAAACCCATAAACATATATCTTTAATATAATTACAATAACAAACAATATTTGAGCTGTCTATTAAAGACAGCGCACCTTTTTTTCTCCTACTATGGCATTATTTAGATTGATGTTATGGTTGCCCGGTGATGCCAAAGACTCCGGCTAGATTTAATCGAGAGCTAGGTGTAGATTCGTGCTTGGGCTATTTTTTTCTAAGTCGATAATTGTTTATTATTTATTATGATAGTAAAAAAGAATTATTTTGAGCGCCACTGAGTTTTTTTTTCAAATGTCCTGGGCAAAATCAGAAACCAGTACTAAGAATTTAAAGTAATTAAAATAAAATTCTGGTACTTTTACATGAATATATCTATATTTTAGGTTTTAGTGTTTGTTTTAAATTACTTTGCTTTTTTTAATGTACAGGTTATTTACATTTAATTACATATATGTTATAATACATTATATATTAAAGTTTAAATTTGAT
Source organism: Listronotus oregonensis (assembly GCA_019359885.1). Taxonomy (NCBI): domain Eukaryota; kingdom Metazoa; phylum Arthropoda; class Insecta; order Coleoptera; family Curculionidae; genus Listronotus; species Listronotus oregonensis. Next base: position 60,306 of record JAHBCN010003572.1, on the reverse strand, counting down.
AAGAAAAATTGGTATTTGAGGTTTAAAAAAATGAAAATTATAATATCATAAAAAAAGGGAAATTTGGCTTTTTACATTTTTATATAAAAGTTAAATAATTTAAATAAGTGAAATTTAGGATTAATGTTTAATAAAAAAATACTAAAATGGAAAGAATTGGCCCTAATATCTTCGAGACCTCAAAGTCTTCACAGAGGCTTCGGTGGTAAAGTCCAATGTTCTTATGGAGTTTACATTTCGGCTTGCTCGCTACTCATGGTGATCCGTGACATAATGCTGGACACAATCAGAGATCTCTTTAGAAAACAAATCCACGATAAGCCGTGATACAATGCTCAGAGTTCTCTCACTCTCAAAAAACAATCTCCTCGGTGAACCCTAAAATACATCATTGCTCTATGAGCACCAAAACGTGTCCATATAGTGATAGAAGAATCACTTTACGAGATATATACCTCTATTCTCGAGGGATTCTTTTACTTTTTCTAGCATTAAAAATCAATATACATTTCAAATATTGACGTCTCGATAAATATTAAATTCGATTCTTACTGCAAGATGACATAATCTTCAAAATTTTCACAGGATGATTTAGATTTTGCAGCAGACTCTTTACGACACATTCACATGTCGAAGACCTTGAAAAGTACCGTTGTTTGACATTTTCCAGGCCCCACTTTCTTATAATAGTGTTCCGTCTACAGCATTTTCGGTTATATTCATGCAGTTCGTACTCGTACACCTTTTGGGCTCGGCCCTTGATCTGTTTATTCGCCAAAAAGAAACCAGTTTTGATCACAATCCTACGATTACTACCTGGTTTTAAACGAAAACCGATGTGTCGCTTAAAGTCGCCTTAGAAAGACTGACGTATAAGAAAATCGATATTTTGACAATCAGCTGATATTTACCAAATGAGAAATTTAAACTATTTATTTAAATAACAATACATAATAAGAACAAGTCCTGATAATCAAAGTCAACATAAATCAAATAAATATAACACTCACTGTATATGGATGGAATAATACAGTAAACAACTTCTTGGGAGATTACGATGTACTTTTCAAAAATTTTCTACGAGATGATAATGCTTTGCCGTTCCAACTCGAAAGAATACAAACAGCATATTACTTACAGTGAGTTTTACACTTATCCCGCATTCATATTGGTTTAATCATCATTTCTTATTATTTCAGAAAATTTTACTGTTTTAAAGTTACGTGCTAAAAAATAACACTAAATAAGAAAATAACAATATACATGTGAGATACGAGTAGAAGAAAGGATCCATTATTTATGTATGAAGTAAATAGATATTATACATAATGTATCCTTTAATAAAAAAATTAATAAAATAGCATTTTTCTTAGGATAGAAAGGTTTGTAATTTTAAAATGCTATACTACTACAATAAAATATTTTGGGCTTAGACATATTATAGTATTAGTAATCCTCAAAAATATGCTACCGAACTTGCATCTATCCTTAATGTGCTTTTTTCTATTATTTAGTTTTTTTTATCTTGGGACAGTCCACGAAGGCTGATGCCTAAGTACTAACGTACCGTGGGTGTCTTAAGTGTGGCGAGAGGGAGTTTGTTCACACGGGACATAAATTTTTGGAGATTGGAAGGAGAAGGAAAAACTTTTGCGGGCAGCAGGTTTCATAGTCTTGACACTCTGGGGATGAAGAAACGAAGAAAGCGGGAAGTTCGGGGCCTTTCCAGCTGAACTACAAAAGGATGCACAAAAGCTGCACCACGTGTTGCTCTGTTGGGAGCTGCCAGAGAAGGAGTTTCAAGACGATATTTCGGATAACAGGAAGGTTATCTCCATGTACGATCTACACTAAAAAAATACAATTTTTTTATTGTTACTTAGCATACTTTAGTCTTTGTTTCACATAAATGGTTAGTTCATTGGTTAGTCACAGGTCATTGCTTCTTTTCTATGGTATTTTATCTAAAGTGTATACTTGGGTCTTTAGTTTCATTTCTAATGAATGTATACCTATTATTATTGATTATCCCTTTTTGCTTTAACTGATTTAAGACTTTTGTTATCCCAAGGCTTAGTACTACCATTAACTTTGTTTTTTTAACATAAACTTTTTTTTCTACAAATAAACTCAATTATGTTTTTTCTAACGATATGTCTCTTACTCAAACACCCATTTTTTCAAGCCAGTAAAAAATAAGCGCACAGTAATATGTAATGCTTTATTTCATTACCAGTACGGAAATGACGATTTTTCCGTGCGCGCGTTACAAATTCTCGTGTGAGAATGTTGAATTTGCAATTTTCATTGGTAATGGTAAAACTTCTTGACCTGTGAGTTTTTCCATCTTGTAAGAACACGACAAGGAAACGCCCATTATCTTTTACATCGTCTAAACTCAAACGTTTAAAAAAGTTTAAAGTGAGTGGGTATAACACCCTTCCACCGCAAAACTCAAACGTATTAAATCATCTCTGTGGCATGCGCCGAAGATGCCAAACACTAAAATTACTTTTGCTAGTAGATATTGTCCATCTGAAGCTTTACATGAAAATTTGGTTACTTGTTCTGATGTAAGAACCTTGGATTTCTTTGGTACATATCCTACAGCTTGTCGTTTCAAAAAAGCGATAGTTTTTGGATATTGGTTGTGAGTATTTTCTTTTATTGCCAAACAACTCTTTAACATGGAGAATCGACTCCATAAGGTGAATGACTTTATAGATTTGGCTTTTTCAGAAAAATAAACTAAGAGAATATCGTCACTCACAATTTTGATTCTTTTCTGAGTCCGCCATTCGGTAAAAATGTGATATTCATGTTCATATCTCAACCTGGATTTCACTCGTAATAAATCTGCACTTACTTCTGCCGCTTGTTGTAATATAATATCGGAAATATCCGGATTTTCTTCCAAATCTGAATTCATTTTTTGAAAATGGCATAAATTTCACTGACAGAAAATAAAATATGTCATTAATAAATAAATTCATTGTTATGAACAGTTTCCATGGATAATTTTTGTATAAGCGCACGGAAAGAGGGATCGGGAAAAAAATTCCGTGCGCTGTTCTGAAAATGTCATATTTACTGTATTTTATACACAGTTAAAATTGTAGTATTTTTAGAGTAAGTATAATAAAAAATATTTTTAATTCTATTGAATAAGGTAAACAAAAATGTAATTTAATTTAAATTAATAATACCTTACAGAATAAATCATTCGATATCATATCCTACTTATAAGCAAACAAGCTCTGCAAAACAAATAATTAATTAACCTTGTAAACATTACTTTTAAAAGAAATGTTGACTCGTGAATAATACTTCTTAAAAAGCTTCGGTTTTTCTTTTAAGCCAGAAAGTATTTTCCCGTTCTTAGCTATTAACTTAGTATGTAATTTATATTAGGAGCTACTTAAAACACAGTACCACGACTAAAAAAATTCCTCCTAGTGTTTCTTATTTTACCAAAAAGAAACCTTGTTTTTATATTATGATATGATATTTTTTTACTGTCATTAACAAAAACGCTTAAAAACAGTTGTAGCGGAAGAAAATTCTCACTCGTATTTCTAGTAAATTTTTCACCAACAAAAAAATATTTTTCTTTGTGTCTTTACTGAACTGAACAAAAAAGAAAATATGCTTACAAAATACATAAAAGCTGTTCGACAAAGCATAACCTAAAGTATCTTGTATCTCATTATGTTTTAAGCGCAATGTTGTCGTTCTTGCAGGAAAAGCATTTGTTTTTATAAAAATAAAACCAATTTAAAAAGGATTCTTTTATTTTAAATTTAATTTTTAAAAGCTAAAGGGGCGTTAAATGTAATAGTTTAGGGTGATTTTTTTTTGAAAATTTTTTTTATATTAAAAATTTTTTAAAATAAAAAAAAAATTTAAAAATTTTTTAATATTAAAAATTTAAAATTTAAATTTTAAATTTTTATTTAAAAATAAATTTATATTTTTTTTTTTAAATATTATAAAAAAATTTTATTTATTCCTCCTAAAAAACAATTTTTTTGGGAAAAATCTTAAAAAAGCTCAAAAATACCCCGGGGGGTTTACGGACCTAAACCTTTTTTTTCATGTTTTCTTTTTTCTGTCTTTTTCCAAAAACAAGAGTATAAAGGAAAAATAACAAAGTTGTTTTTAATTTTCTAAAAAAAAGGTCCTAATAAAAATGCAGACCAACACTTTTTTAAATATTTGCCTTTAATTAATTTTTTAAATTTTTAAAATTAAAAAGTTTTGTAAAAAATTAATTAAAACCAAATTTCTAGAACTGTTGGTTTAGCGATTGATTATAGTTTTTTTTTGAAAAATACTTTTCAAGCTTTGTATTTTTTTTTTGGTAGCTTTGTCATTTATGAAAAATGAAGAAAATCTTTTTTAAAAAAAATTTGTACCTACACGGGTTGATTGATTTTCCTTAACAAAAAACCCAAAAAAAAAGTTTTTGGGGGGGAAAAAATAAAATTCGGAGAAAAAAAAAAAAATTTTATTTTTAAAAAAAAAACTTTTTTTAAAAAATTTTAAACAAAATTTTAAAATTTTTTTGGGGGGAAAAAATTTTTTAAAAAATTAAAATTTTTTTTTTAAAAAAATTTTTTTTAAAAAAATTAAAAATTAAATTTTAAAAAAAATTTTATTTTTTTAAAATTTAAAAAATTTTTTATAATAAAAAATTATAATTTTTTTTAAAAAATTAAAAAAAATTTTTTAAATTTTAAAATTTTAAAAATTTATTTTTTTTTATTTATTTTTTAAAAAAAAAAAAATGGGTATAAAACAAAAAATTTTAAAAAAAGGGAATTGGTTTAAAAAAAAGTTTTTTTCAAAATTTTTTAAGATTTTATACTTTTAAAAATTTTTATTTTTTTTTGGCCCTTGTTAATATGGCCCCATTTTTGTTTCCCCCAAAAGGATAGATCCCCTTGATTCTCCCTTTTTTTAGTTTTTAGTCCAAATTAATTTTTTAAAAGGAAATTTCCTAAAAAAATTTTTTTCATTTTTAAAGTACCTTAAATTTTTACTTTTTTTAACCCCAATTTTAACAAAATTTTTATTTTTTTTGGAAAATAATTTTGAAAACTCTTTTTATTTTTTAAATTGTTAATTTAAAAAAATTGAAAAATTTCAAAATTTTTAAAAAAAACCAAATGGTTTAAAATTTAAAATTTTTTTTTCACAATTTTTAAAGCGTATTATCGCGTCTTATAACATGAGGATGGGCCATTATTGTTAAAAATCAAATTTGTGGTGTTATTAATTTTTAATTTAAATACTACATTCACGCATGACAATTTTAATGTCCAACAATTTTTTGACATGTCACAACTTGTTAGTATATGAGACGCATGTTTTTTATCTGACAAAGCAACAAAAGTATGCTGCTTTAGTATTAAGGTAAAAGGTGTGTATTGTCTTTTATTGTTTTTGAATTTGAGTGATGTATGCATGTAACATATTTTTAAATATTTATTACTTTTTCTAGTTTATCACAACTCTTTAGGATATGGGATTCAAGTTTTTGTCTAACACAACTTATTAGGATATGAGACGCGATTTAATCGTGCCCAAAACTATAGGGCAGTGTTTGTTATTTAAGAAAATAGAATTTGTTTTTTTTAAAATTTTAATTTAAATAATGTGTACGTAGGTGATATCTTTAAATAGTCATCACCTTTTCTAGTATGTAATCACTTGTTAGGATATAAGACGTAACATCATACCGAAACCTATTTAGTAAAAACTCCTAACCTAAATATTTTAAATATTTAATTTGTAGTATTTTTTAAATTCATTTAAAAAATATTTGGCTTAAGTATCTGTATCTTTTTAATTATACTTCATAATGAGTCTGATACTAAAAAAAATAAAGGACAAAAAATATTTTAATCGAGGATTCTGTAAATTTTTATGAATTTATATAATGTTTTCTTGGTAAATGCATGTCCTAATACGAAAAGACTTAAAACGTTGTTTCCAATGAATTTTCTATTTTAAAAAGGGGGTTTTTCTTTGAAACTTTAGAAAACTACAAAAATAAAACACAAATTATTGTCATAAAAAGTGTACAAAGCATTACTAAAGGATTCTATTTCTGCTATATTTTAAGCAAAGAAATATTCTTTTAGCAAGGAATAAATTTAAGGAAAGGGTATATCATATTTCGTTATTTTGGAAGTACCCCATTAAAAATTTTTTGGTCTGTGACCTTTTAAATGTAGCAAAAATTTTTGCTGAGCTTAAGCCTTAGCAGGTTTTGGCTTAACAAGTGATTGCATCTTAAATATTACAATGGTTAAGTAGTATCATTGTAATGATTTAAGTGCAACCTGTTCTTATTTCTAAATATGGTGCGAATTTAAGCAGTTTTTTCTTAGTAAATACGGCTATTAATATTTTTAATAAAAATTTCGTTAATTCTAAAAGTAATTATTATTTATGGACCAGGCCAAACTTTAACCAAATATGATCAATTTATTGTTTTAATTTTAACGTCTGAAATAGGGCAAATGATTTTTAATAAATGTATAAAAATAGAATACAAGTACAAAAATCTTAGTTTCAATAAGTTCTCGTTGGATTACTCGCCTGAAAAGTTTCTAAAGAATGGGGGACCACTTCGGTCCTAGTCCCGGGGTATAGCGAACTGAGTGTGCTTAGTCCTGTTGAGCTCTATAAACTAGCAGATCACATAAAAAAAAAACTTCCTAAAAAATTTTAAAAACTTTAAAAATTTATGTTTTGAGCGGCAAGTTGGTCACCGTTGTCAAGGTGAACTTAAATAAGAAAAAATAAATTAAAACTAAATTTTTAAGAAATTTCGGTTTAAAAATTAAGAAAATTCTTAGAGCTTTTTTAATATTTATTGAATCTAAAAACAAAAATAAATATTAACTTTTTGCACATGGTTTATATGGAAATATTGTATTATTTTTATTTATATATTACTAATAGGATGATTAAAAATTAAAAGAAAAACTATTTGGCTTTTCTCCAGAATAAAAATATTTATATATTATTTTTTTAAAATCATATACTTTTTTATAGATTATTATGGAGAGCTAGTCTGCTCTCGCAATAATAGTAACAAAAAACATGAAAAGACATAAAAAGGTTTAATTCTTTATAAAATTGATTTGTTTTTAAGTATTATAATAAAATAATTATTTTTATGAAATTATATAAAAATAGAAAATAAACTCGACGGACGAGTGTCGATAAACAATAAGTTTGAAATAACATATATATCTTAAAACGGGTTGCCAATGTTTTCCAGTAAGTTTATTTTCTATTTTTATAGAATTTCATAAAAATAATTATTTTATTATAATACTTAAAAAAAAAAAATTTTAAAAAAAAAATTAAACCTTTTTTTCTTTCTTTTTGTTACTCTACCATAATAATCTATAAAAAGTATAATTTTAAAAAAATAATATATAAATATCTTTATTCTGGAGAAAAGCCAAATAATTTTTCTTTAATGTGATATTCCCAGAAATCAAAATAAACTATAAAAAAATAATAGGATGATTTTAGATCAAAACATTGCCTTTTTTTATTTGTTTAAATAAAAATTGTTTAAACAATTATTGCTTTCGGCAACTGTTCATAACTTTAAACAATTGCTAAGGACGCACAAATGATTATAATTTTTTTAAACGTAGGGCCGCTTGCACCGATCGTAATTTAAGCTTAGCTTTGAGTTAAACTGGGCTTTTTAAAATATTTACTTGCACCGCCTACTAAGCTTAGCTTAAAGAAGTCTAAGCGAGGCTTATTAAAAGCCGCCAAAATTATAGGCTTAAAGTGGAAAAGCCCGGTTTCCTAACCTTAAATTTTATTTAATATTTGCTATTTGGATTTTTGTGTCAATGTCAAACATAAAATGGCATAGAATGAAGAATTTAATGATGATATGGACATTTTGGAAATATTGAAACTAAGGGAAAATCAAAGCCCACAGCACACCCAACAAACTATAATAAACTATTTTTCAAATTTATAATATTCCAAATAAAATTATTTACTTATTTTATTGTTTAAATTTTCTTCTTTTTAAGGTTCTCTTTTTCAAATATTTGGAAACGCTACAAAAATAGGGAAATAATTTATTCTACATTTTTAAGTTAGGAAATTTTCTTATCTAAGATTTAAAACAAAACTCTTTTTTTGAAACAACCAAAAATACTAAAATAACTTTGCTTTTAACATTAAAAATAATACAACATTCTTCCAAAATAATACTGAAAAAGGTAATAAACACATACTTGTTATAAATAGTTATCAAAAATAATTTTATTGCAGTTGACTTTTTTTGAGTGCTATTTCTAAATCTAATAATTCAAGTATGTTTTTTGGGTTTTTGATGGAATTCGACTCTCATGATAATTTGCAATTTGTAATCTTTTTTCGACCAACTGATCAATTTTTTGAGCAATATTTGAGGATGTTAGTGCCCTGACTAATTGACGCTTTCGTCTGTTTTCAGTTGGCTAAAATGTAAAATTATTATGTTTAATGGATTAATAAATAGATTTCTAGGTGAAAAACAAAAATAGCTACAAAATTATAAATAAAATAAAAAACATAAAAAAAAATTTTTAGTGTTCATTTTTATTTTGAAAATTCAAAAAATTGGTATTTTTCAAGTTTTTCGTCAATAAAATGTATCCCTTTAAGTTTAGCAATTCCTAGTTATTTATTTCATAATCTAATATTCTTTATTTAATTCGTATTCAAATTCTTGATTATGCGGCTTGCATTCAGCTTTAGGTGCTGTATTATTTGAATCTGAATCGAAAGGATTACCAAGGCCCTGTACAGTTTTAATATTCATCAAGCTTAAAATTAACTCATGTGCAGGATCTTTTTTTACTATCTGAGGTAGACCACCTCCTGTACATTTTATTTTAAATTTTTCATCGGCCGCTGCTTTCCTTGCGCATTTTTTGTTGTTATATATATTTTTTTTAATGTTGCCCAACTTTTGTAACAACCATTAGGTCAAATAGCGTTAAATTTAGCCTCAACTTTTATCCAAGCAGGGTTTTTTCCTGAAATGTGGCCTGGTCAGTCTTTTTATTCCTAATAATATTTTGGTGTTTAGCAAGTATATTCAGTGTAATCTTTTCTTCATTTGCAAATTTGCTACCGCGTTGCCTTCTACTGTCGCTCATTTTGGTAACCTTTGATGTGCGTGACATAACTTTAAACTTCAAAATCTTTTCCGTGTCAAGTTAGTTGAAGGTAAAAAATGAACTATTTTGCGAGAATAGTTTATTTGCCCGGCTTAGTAAAACCCGCTAAAAATTATGGCGGTTCAACAAACTTAATATAAGCCACGCCTAAATTTTTTAATTTGGCTTAATAAAGCCAAGCTTAAATTTCAATCGGTGCAAGTGGCCCTAAAAGCTTAAAGTCTCTAGTAAACGTGAAATAAAAATCTAATAAATAAATCATTGTGCAAAAACCATTGACCAAATATTAACGGAATTTGGCATGATTTTTTACCATAGCTTAAAGTTTTATTTGACCGAATATGGAGTTCTTCGGAGAAATCTAAAGGTCCAAACAATTCATGCAGGAACTACCTACATGTTTTTGTCTTCTATGGGCGATTTAAGTAATAAAAATTGATTTTTTTCGATTTGTTTTTACAACCGTTTTTAATAGAGAGCATTGGTTCTTGTTATATACACCTTTCTAAAGGGTACATCCAACAACTTTTGTTTTTCTGCAGGCTTGATCTATTAAAAATAATATTTTATTACTCTTGCTGTTTAAGAAAAATAAAATACTATATCTATTCTTTCCAAATGAATTTAACCATCTATTTATTTATGTTGAAAAGACTTCAGACATAATATGCATATTTAGTAATTAATATTTTAGGTAAAATTAGTTTATAGCAATTATTCATTAGTGCCTCTTCTATTTGTGATTTATGTCTGAGAAGTTACGAGTTGGAAAATAAAGCCATTTAATCGGCATAAAACTACTTTATAACTTTATATAATTTATTGCGACTTGCTATTAACTGGAATAACGTGTATGTTAGGAAATTTATTATAAAATATAGTTAATTATTACATGTTTAGAAAACAAACCAATATTTCCCAAACTTTAAGGTGGAAACATTTCTTAAAGAAATATGACATAATCAAATATAATAATTAAGAATCAAAAGTAAAAAATCCCATTAGTTTTTTAGTGATAAATCTAAACAATTGAAAAAAAAGTGAAAATGTTTTATTTTTATGACAAGTGAACTGTAAATTGGATTAATTTGCAGGAAAAAAAATAATTTACTACTTTGCAAAAAAATTACAACTATTGTATTGTGGCTGAAATATGACTATGGGATAATATACTATTATTCTGATTAAAGTCGTAGTTGTTGACAAATTTTTGGTAATACCCAATAATAATTATTTCTTTAACGAAGGTATAAAAATATATTAAAACGCTAATTAAAAAAGTAATATTGGTAGAACTTCAAAAGGCTAGTGCAACAAGATTAGCTGTTAAATGTTAAACATTATACAAGTACAGTTTTTGGTATTACCACAGCAAAGTCTTGTTTACCCAAAGAAATTTTTAGAGTATTGCTGAAATAAATTATCAGTGCAGAAATATTTAAATCTCTTGATACGGAATCCTATAAATAGCGGAGAAATCGAGAGATTAGAGGAGATGGCTGATAGACTCTGAAGAGGTCAGATCTCTGGTATACCGGCTCTGCCGCCGTAGGCTTTTCCCAGGTTTAAGTTCGGGAAACTTAAGTTTAATTTTTGTTTGTTTTGTTTAGTAACGTACTCTGGGTGAAGCTGGATTTATAGGATTCCTATTTGTTTATTATCGAGTAGATTGGGTCGCAAAGAGACTTTGGGCCAGTTTACTGAACTTGGTGTTTCCTTTGGAGTTTGAGTGGTGTCCTGTGAGTGGCCGTCTACGGGAGTATTTTGGGCCCCCAGGATTTGGAAAGAAATCGTAAACTTCTGGTTTAGGAACGAAACAGTTCTGCTGCCGCCTTGAAGCGTCAGGCGAGACGGGCGCTCTGTTTCCCAGGAGTTTGGGAGTGGTAGAAGACAGGATCAGGTCCAGCACCTTGGAAGTGGAGGACTCGTCGGCCTGGGGAGAGGAAGAACACCAGGTTGGTTTTGGAGGAAGGCCGTGGAGGGCCGTGGTTGGAAGAGCTTCGGAAGGGGGCCCAGAGGGTAGAAGTAAGGACCTACCAAGGATTGGTAGCAGGCCAAGGTTGGCCTGGGGAGTGGGAGCACTAGGAAGTGCTGGAAGAGAAAAGGGGGAAGGGGAGACCGAGGCCGTGGTCGGCCGTCGTAATATTTGGGAAAGGGTGTCAGAGGACACGGAGGGACCTTTGTCGAAGGTTGAAGAGTGGGCCGAGGTCGGCCGGAAGAGTGACAGCACCGGGAGGTGCTGAAGAGCCTCTTGGAGGTAGGAAGCCTAAGGCCGTTGACGGCCATCAGTTTATTCAGTCTATTGGCGTAGTAGAAGCTCTAGGGAGGCTTCCTACTGAATTACAACATCGGCCAACGCTGGCCTGAAGAGTTAGAGCACGTGGAGCTACGCTAAGGAGAAGCTGCCCAAATACCATCGAGGCCGTGGACGGCCGGCAGTTTATTTTAATTTAAAGGAGATAGGAGGAGGTTACAAATACTTACCACCGAGTTTTGTACTTGGCCCAGCCCGGCCTGAAGAGTTAAGGCACCTGGGGGTGCGCTACGAAGAGAACGTCCAGGAAATACCGAGGCCAGGGTCTGCCGTCGGTTCTTTTGGTTCCCAGGGTTAAAGGAAGGTGTGGATAGGACGTTTCTTCGGGATTTACCCTTGGCCGGGGCTGGCCTGGAGATTTAGAGCACCTGGAGGTGCTCTACGAAGAAGGCGCCCAATAATAGTGTTTAAAACAGCAGGCCTAGGTGGCAATAGGAAGATGGAAGGATACGAACATCAGAAAAAGGGACTAGGTGCCGCTACCATGCCCGGTGAAGCCGGCCTGGGTACGGCTAGCGAGGAAGTCCAAAAGCTTCATCGGTTTCGGGGTGCAGGAGTCCAGCTTCCGCAATTTGAGCTAGTCGGTGCGAAAAGAAGACCTCGGAGACTCAGTGAGGGTGACTACCCTCTGAGCCTTCGACAAGAAGAGCCATTACTGACCCCAAATGTCGAAGACAGACCGCGCAGAGAAGAAAATACCGGGTTTGAGGAGACCGATGGAGACACTCTATTATTATTTTAAACAAAATAAAATTGCTTTTATTGCTTTCCATTTTACAACATATTTTTTTTAACTATGAACATTTTGGTTTATAAAGGAAATGGCACACTTCTTATGGATTTGAGTTACCGACAGATTTCTTTGAAATTTTGGTATTTTAATTTGAAGCTATACCAGGTGATACCATAAAATAAAGCCATAAATATTTAAAAATATTTACTTTTAAAATGTTTGATAATTTAATTAGGGATTTAGAATATATATTCCATACAAAGTACTTTTTTTTTTCGTATACGGGGTTTTTATTTGTCATGTCCTACAGGGTGCACGATTTATTAATGAACCAACAAATATACAGTATAATTAGTATAACCTATAGGAATACAGCATGTCCCCCCAAAAAGTAATTTTTGATACTGGGTGAACCAAAATTATATGGCGGTTTTATTTATATATGTATATATATATATATATATATATATATATATATATATATATATATATATATATATATATATATATATATATATATATATATATATATATATATATATATATATATATATATATATATATATATATATATATATATATATATATATTTAGGTGGGGGTATTCTAATCCTAGCGTTATTTAAATTACAAGTGTAACACCAAACCATTATTTTGCTTTATTTTGCAATATTCTACTAACTAACAAATTACTAAATTAAATTAAATACAAATTCAAAATAATTATGTTTTATGTATTTGTTTAAAAAACGCCTACTACGACAAATATTTTATTTGAGTTCATCAGGGGTTAATCTAACTTGTTACTGTTTAAAGTTTACCATAGTATTTATTTTTGTTTTGAAATAATTAAGGGTTGCCTTAAGACCTGTAACTGTATTTTTACTGTAAAATATTATGCAATAATTATTATTCATGTTTGAATTAAATTGCAACATTTTACGTAATACTTCTTTTCGAAACTTCTGTTTACATTACCCAGTATATTTATAGTGTAGATCGGTGAAAAAACTATTTTTAAAACAGCGGTTTCAGTATGACTGAAAAAAATATAAATAAAACCGCCATATAATTTTTTTTCACCCAGTATCTAAAAATGACATTTTCGGCAGACACGCTTTATGTATGGATAAGTTACTGCCAAGTTACGGAATTCCCATAGGTTATACTAATACCTGACATAATATATTACATTTAGGCCTACTGGACTGTATATTTGTTGGTTCATTAATAAATCGTGCACCCTGTAGGACATGACAGATAAAAACCCTGTACACGATAAAAAAAAGTACTTTTTATGGAATATATATTCTTTTTATATAAAAAATGCCTAATTTTATCAGTCTAGGGTAACAGACAGCATTTTGTAATAAATAAAGTAAATATTTTTTAGAATTTTTGGCTTTATTTTATGGTATCACCCTGTATAGCTACAAGGTTGGCGCAATGAAAGAAAATGCTTATTTGGACTTCTTTGGAATCTGTCGGTGACTCAAATCCATAAGAAGTGTGCCATGTCCTTTTGGGTATTCCTTAACGAATTGCAAATAGTTCAGGATGTAGTTTTACGTAAAAATTTAAGATAGTTTGCGTCTTAAATCTGGTTTAAAAATATTTCGTTACGAAAATACGGAGCGTGAAAATTTAGGCACAACGAAAAAAAAACACTATTTGGTGTGTAAAGTGTCATTAAATAAAGGTTCATGTTTTTGTAATAATAAAAAAATATCTTTAACATAGTGACAGGCAGTAATTTTTAAAGACAATGTTTTTTTTAAATAAAAAATGGATTTTAAACTCCTTTTTCAATTTAAAAGATATGTGATGTACTTTTTTTTAATGGGTTGTTTTTTAGAACTAAAAATAAAAAAAAATCTAATTTCTTTAATAAAAAGAATACATAAAAATATGTACAAGTAATGGGAAACAACAACTTACAACAATAATACAATATTTTATCACCCATCAAATAATTATAACATACATTGTTAAAAGCCCCCCCTTTATTTAAAATGCATGTTTTGGCACTCTTTCTCATGGAATATTGTATTTTTCGATAACTAATAGGGGGTAATACCACAAGTGCTTAAAAAATATCTGGTAAATTAAAATGCACGAGTGGAATTTAGGGAGAACATTTCTAGAATGGAGAAATATGGGAGTATTATAGTATTAAAATGTATTTTTTTTTGTCATACAATTTTTAATTTCATGCAACATAATTAAAACTATAACTGAAATCGTGTTTTTAATTACTTTATCTATTTCTTCATCGTGTACATAACCAAATCGACTTATTTTAACTGATTTTGACGTTTTTAATTGACAATACAAACGAACAGGTTCGATTGTTCTGTGTTTGTAAGTAAGTGGAAATACCCGTTGTCTAGGCAACGTGAAATTTCCGCTAATTTTTTTGATTTTTAACGTGTCTTATGAGAAAATTTATACATGAGTAAAATATTCACTATAATTTTCTTGGACAATGCAACGTTTTTTTTTTAATGTCACATTGCGAAAATAACTCAGGAAAGCACTTATCTCTTAAATTAAATAAAAAATTTACAAAAAAAATAATTTGCTTTTCATTTTCTCTTTATAAATATCAAAGTTATACGCATGCCATAGTTTTTATTTATCTAAAAAATTTGCACCCTTATTAATTGTCACCACATACTAAATATCACCTAAATATATTAGGCAGTTTCGGAAATATTAATTATATATTTATGTTTTCTTAAATTCAACACCCTGTATTTTTGCAGCAAAATATTTTTATGTTTTACCTATCTATTATTGATCTATAATACCTTAGAAACGGAATATGTTATGATAGCAATAATACCTGCTATCACACCTGGGGCATTATAAGCGGGCATTATGATAATGCCCGCTTATAATGCCCTAATGCGCTAATATGGAAATTTTATTGCTTATCCAATTTTATTTCTCTCACAATAAAGATCAAGTTTATACAAAAATATTTTTTTCTTTAAACAATACTAAAAATTAAACTTTATTTCCAAAATAAAAATTACAATTTTGAAATGTCCCGAAAATGTAGCTGATCCCACTATAGAATGGTCGGTGTTTTTTGTGATGGTAGCAGCGGTGGTAGCACTAACGCTATTTTGTATAGAAGAACAGTCCATTAAAGAATTTTCAATAGTCGATACGGAATTAACCCTCGGAATTAACTGAATTGGCAATCAGTTTGGCTACTTTGTTTTTGGATGAAATATTTTTCTTCTATATATCCTTCAGCTACTGAAGAGTTTTTCCATTTCCCATGTTGTTTTAGCGTTTCAAACGAAGCACCTGCCTCAACAAGTAAAGTTGACGATGTGCGACGCAAACAGTGGCCAGTGTAAGCTTCTGCATTATCCAGTTTTAAAAATTTTGCGATCAATGTTGGGACGCTTCCTATGGTATTTTTTCCAATGGGTTGTACTGTACATCGACCCTTTCTATAGGTAAGAAAGAATCTTCGCTCCTTTATTCCAGCTGGTCTAATGTTGTGTACTTTTTTATTAAATTTAAAGCGCCTAAATCTTCTTCAATAATAGTAAAACTTTTTGAAGTTGAAGTTTTAGTTTCTGGTACCTTTATAACCAAGACTGTTCCTCTATCTTCAATGTCATCAATGGTAATTTTGACCAACTCATCTCGTCTTAAACCTCCAAAAACACCCATTACCAATATGACTTTGTGTACCAAGTAGATATCATCAGGAGCCTTCTTAATAAATTTTAATATTTGTTCTCCTTCCAAAACTTTAGACTTCTTCGGGACGTATCCTTTCGACTTAACTTTTAAAAGATATGAGACGATGGTATTGCGAAATGTCTATATTTTCATAGACCATCAACGTAGACCTTAGGTTGGAACACTTGGTCCAGAGAGAGTTCGGACTGTATTTTCCGACTAAAAATAATTAAGTTTGTTAAACATATGTATTAAAATAAAATCAATAACTTACCAGTTCCTGGAAATATGCCCTTAAAACGTTTTCGGTTATTTGAAGAATTGCGTTCGCATCTTTCCAGATACCAAATATGTCATACTCCCGATCATACTGTTGCCTTGATTTAACTGGCAAAAGATTTTCGGTCGCTTTTATGGCCTTTTCTCATATATTTTGTGGAATTTCTTCCATTTTGAGCAAATCGTTAAATAAAAAATGCCAACTGACTAACTGACAGAAACATCAAAGTCAAACTTAACACCAGTCATTATCTACTTACGTGATACAGGTACAGGTGCAACTTATTTTTTATATTGCAAATAAATAATGTAATTAGTCATTAAAAAACTCTTTTTTGGGTAAAACATAAAGACATTGTATGCACCATGGGCTTTACTGGACTATAATGCCCATCAGGTCGAAATCTACTTCTACGACCTTCAGGGCATTATAGTCCCAGTAACGCCCTTGATACATAAATAGCTATTATTTCATAGTTTTTATAGTAAACTGTTTTACTTATTTATCTAAAATCACAAACTTGAATATTCGCATATTAATAAGAAACACCCTAATATTATCAATTTCTAATATTATGTTTATTTTTCTATCTTCTTCAATAAAACCTTTGTATATTTATATTGCCTTTAAATTAAAAAAGTCATTTGAAAAGAATATACAACAAAAATTAAAACAGTTCAAACACACATGTTTTTTAAGCCCAAGTCACTACCATTACATGGGTTCACAATAATTTTAACGAGTCACTATGTAAGCACTGGTCAATGCTTAGTTGTTAAATTTGTGGTATTTTTGTTGTTTACTTTTAACGTTTTCTTGCTTTCGTTGAAACGATATAAAAGTTTATTAAATCAAACCTGTTAAACTCAACATTTTACCAAATAAATACTACATTTTATCCAATAAAGTGCATTAATATTACTTAGTCCTAACTACACCCTAACCAAACATGGCGCGCACAGGTCCAATATTAAATTAGCACTCATCAGAAAACAAATTAGTAATCTGCGAAGTTACGTAGCCCGGTAGACCGGAAACTTGGCGGGAACTAATATATCGGAGATACGCCATCTCTATTAATTGAAGGTTTAGGGCATTACTTAACGTTCCTTAAGTATAACCGGTATCAATTGGTGACCTTTGAGGCTAATTAATAATAATAGATCACTAATAAAAATGAATACTTAAAGCTCACTTCTTAATATAACAAATTAAATCAGAAAAGTAAACAGGTTTCAATAACACTAAAAATCTTGGACTTCCATTGTCTCTATTTGTTAATTATTACACAACGTTTCGGATAGTGATGTATCTCCAACCGTTTTCTAGTGATAACTAAAAACTATTCTTAAAAGCTACGACTTTTATAATATCTCTTCATCGAAGCTTGACCGACTTTTTTACGGTTCAGCACAGCTGCCAGATATTTGGAATATCGATGCTAGGCTTGTTAATACATTTTGGTTGTTTACAATTATAACGGCTTTTAAATTTTCTTTTCCCGTGGGTTTCTTTACGAATAGTTTTTGCTTCCGACCAACAGTTCCTAGTAGGTGCTGAAAATTCCTGCATTCCTGAAGCTATGCGGTGTTGTTTTGACCAAGTGCGTTCGGCAATCCCTGACTTCAACGTTTCGCCTCGTTCCGTATGTTTTTTGTGTTCTTTAACTCTAACTTCGAGTGGTCTCTTTTTTTCCCCAGATGTATACCTTATCAAATTTACAGGGAATTTGGTAGTTACAGTCATTTTTTGAAACATTGTGATCTGGTCTCGTCTTAGTAAGAATACTTTTAGAGTAGTTTGGGATTTAAATGCCGTTTTAATATTATACTTATTCGCGATTCTGTGGATCTTTTCCGAAGTTCCTTTAATATATGGAATTGTCATAAATATTTGGTCACGTGGAGTCTCGTTTAAGTTAGAGTTTCTTGTCTTATTTTGATATTTTTTGATTGTTTTCTTTATTAGTCTCTCACTGTATCCGTTCTGCTTAAGATCTCTAGTTATGTTACCTTTTTCCCCCTTGCAGGGATTACACTGTTACATAAGGTCACTGCACGATTTATAGAGTATGTATAACCCCTTGTTTGGTTTCGTTAGAGTGATAAGAATTCTGGTGTAAATATTGTCCAGTGTGGGTAGTTTTCTGTGTCTATTATGTCGTTTGACTAGAACGTCGAGGAAAGGTAGGGCCGAATTTCGTCTTTTTCATTGTGAATTTAATACAAGGTAGGATGGAATTTAGATGTTTTAAAAAACCTTCAAGTTCTTCGTCATTACCTGACAATACAATAAAAGTATCGTCAACATATCTTAGCCAAACTTTTGGTTTAATTTGTGCGGTTTAATTGCATGTTCCTTAAACCACTCCATAAATGTAATTGCTACCACTGGGAAGAGCGATGAACCCATGGGAAGCCCATCATCCTGTGCGTAGAACTCATCTTTCACCTGCAAAGCTTCAAAAACTCCATCGCTCCATCCAGCGGCAGGGTGTTGCGTTCTACTAGTGTTTTATCTTCTTTACGATTGGCTCGGATAATGCTTAACGATTCTTCTACTGGTACGTATGTGTACAGACTTTCCACATCAAGCTTTGCTCTTGGCTTTCCAGTTTCCTTTCTAATCGTTTCATCAGTTAGTGTAGATGGTCATTCCTCCAGCTTCTACCAATAAATGCTGGGGTGCCCCAGACCAGTGCTGGCACCACGCTGTTTCTTCTACACATTAACGATCTTCTCTCTTCCACAATCAATCCCATTCATAGTTTTGCTGACGATAGTACCCTCCACTCTAGTATTCAATTTCTTAAGCCACCGTGTAATTCTGATTTTGAAAACAAGCGAGGTCAATGCAGATATCTGTTTCACAAGACCTCAAACTTATCTTGGATTAGGGCGCCAAAAATTGTGTTCAGTTTAATGCCTCAAAACACAGTCATGTTCGCTGTCGCGAAAAGTCTGCAAATGCTCATCCCTTACATATGAGCGGCCAAGTTCTGCAGAACAAAGAGTCGTTTAATCTAGTCGGCGTTACTTTTGAGAATAACCTCAACTGGCACAAACACATTTCATCCATAGCTTCGCAGCTTCAAAAAAGATTGGATTCCTCTTTAGAGCCAGAAAATATTTCTCTTCTTCCAATCTGTACACTCTGTATGTATCCCAAATCAGACCCCCTTTGGAATATTGTTCTCATGTCTGGGGAATAGCGTCCCCTACAACACTTAGCCTTGGACTCCATTCAAAAAAGAGCTGTTCGTCTTATTAATGATCCAACGCTCACAGAAAGGCTTCCTCTTCTTGCCCATCGTCGAGCTGTAGGAGATCTGTCGCTCTTCTATAGGTATTTTCACGGCTTCTGTTCAGAGGAATTGGCCAGTATTATTCCTTCTCTGGCAGCTCTTAACAGAGCAACACGTAGTGCAACTTTATGCATCCTTTTACAGTTCAGTTAGAGAGGCCCCGAACTTCCCGCTTTCTTCGTTCCTTTATTCCTAGAGTGTCAAGACTATGGAACCTGCTGCCCGCAGAAGTTTTTCCTTCTCCTCCCAATCTCAAGAATTTAAGTCCACATGTGAACAAACTCCCTCTCACCACACTGAAGACACCCACGGTACGTTAGTACTTAGGCATCAGCCTTCGTGGACTGTCCCAAGATAAAAAATCAAAACTAGCAAAAGTATCGTCTGGTCTAATTTCTACATTTTGAGGATGTCAACAAAATGACTAGAGTTTTTAACAAAGAATGGAGATTTACCGGCCAGTGGTTTAATTAGGTCTAAGTGCCAGTGCAGTCGTAAGTGCATTTCTAGAACTGGTGATGGGCCTTAACGGTATATTGTCCTTGTGTATCGTCGTAGTCCATAGTGTGGTGTTAAAGGTTTTCTTGTTTCATTGGTAGAAGGTTTTAAGGAAACGTATTAAACAGGTTGTTACATAAAGTAATACTCTAGGATCCGAATTAGACACGCCCTTTATCCATCTACTAACCGGATAAAAAAAGTTTTTTTTTAAATATAATATGTGAATATAATTATGACGGGTTATGATTAATTTTTATAAAATCTAAAGTGTTTGATACTTGTATAACGTCAATTCTTTTTTCTCATGACAGTACTAATATACAACTAATTTCTTTTTTCGTCAAATTCATAAATAAGCCTTTTGAAATTTTTGGTATTTTAAATTTTTTTAATATAGGATCTTCCGTTAACAGGATCACCTCCTACCCCAATTCGGTTAATGCATCTTGACTTCCGAGATATTAAAATGTTCGCCTGGAAACTACTTTCAAAAAATTACAGGCACAATTTAAATTCAAAATAGCGGCAACTTTTATCTATGGGAAAAACTATTTGCCCCATTATAAAAGAATCATTTTTTCTAATATTTTAATCTTTCTTTACATTCTTAAAAAAAAAACGACGTTCCTTCTGTAACTAATTTTCTTGCTTATTGGGTATATTAAGCAGTACTCTTTCACATTGTCCAAAACCAATTTTTTTTTGATTCCATGTTTTATTACATGATTTTATTCTATATTATCATTGTCAAGAAATGAAATTCCAGATAAAGTGTAATAAAAATCTTTCTATCATTGCCAATTTTATGATACTGTCTCAATAATATCAAATTTATTACCAAAGTAGGACAATATCTATAATTAGAAAAAAAATCAGCTCTTACGAACAACACACTGGGTAAAATAAAGTGGTTATTTTTTCTTTAGACACAGCAAATACATTAAATTAAATCATTTAATTATTTTGCATTTAATTTTTTTTTTAGTTCAAATAAGCAAAAATTAATTAAATTTAAAATTAAAAAGCTTTTTATGAATTGTGGTTTATGATTAAACATATATGTATAATTTCTTTGGTAGTTATTGAAATGCTTCATTTTGTTTCAGATCGAAAAATTAAAACGTCGGACGAGCGCGTCAAAACAGCCACCTTATTTTCTCCGGTGTTTTGATGTCTTGGAAGGCAATCCTCCCCCAACGTATCAGTGGATTCAAAGACGAACTAACTTTGGATAGTATTATAGAAAAGGGAAAGCCAAGTTGACATCAGTAATGTTACGTACAGTATCAAAGAATGGGGTGTAAAATACCAATATTAAGGAGAAGAGAAAAAGTGAAATTACGACCCATTATACTTCAAGTTCACGGTAAGAAATGTCAAATAATTTACTAACATCGATACTTGACGAAAGTACATCAATTACTACCACGAAAAGAAAAACATTTACTGTTGACTTTCACTAATTTAATAAACCTTTTGGGTGTAAAAAATTTAATGTTACGATTTTAATGGGTCATAGGATTAAAAAAGTCAAAAAAAAAAAACTCATCCGTCTACAGTAATTGTTTTTGAAATACGGCTTTTTGGCAACTACCGTCGGCCTCATCCACGAGTCGAAAATTGCATTTTTTCTAGGTTTTACATTTTAACTTTTTTAACAGATTTGTTTTTAAATACAAATATTATAAATAATTTTTAATTTATTTTGATATTTAATTGAATTTAAATTTAAATAAAAAACAATAAACTTTTTTTTTGCTTTCTATCTGTAATTAAAAAATAATTATATTTACCACACATAGGCTAAATATTCATTTTATACAAAACCATTATGTTTTAAAAACCCACTTTTTTATTTTGACAGTTGTCTTAAATTTATAACAAACCATTTTTCTTGAATTAAAAACGGACAAAAATATTGCGGTCGGTGAACCAATGTTCAACGATTATCATACAAGGTTTCTAGGACGCTCCGTTGCCCATTATTCTTTAAATTTTTAAGTGGGAGAAAAACTATTATTATTTATTATTATATTTTGCTTGTTGTTTAAAAAAATTTAAATACTTGAATCCTTTTTTAAAAGAAAATTAACTACTGAAAGCGATTAGAAAAAGTTTCCCATTCTTAAGGTTTTTTTGAAATAATTGATTTTCTAAAGTTCGTAATTTTGCAACGGTAAGACAAAAATTTGTCAAGTTTTGACACATATGTCAAAAAACTTTTTGACGTTTTAGCCCCACTATCGCCCATTAAAACGTAATCATACTTTTTTTTCACCCTGTATACAATAATTAGGGGAAAAACATGTTTTACTAGGCTGTACCTACAGTCTTTAAAAAAAAATACGTGAATAAATATATACACACACATTATAAAATTTTCTATATTTTTTTGGAAGCCCTAAGATGCCAGTTCAACTATATTATAAACAGACGTGTCGTATAAATAACCTTCTATTTTTAAAAGTAGGTTAAACACTATAAAAAAAGTTTGGTTAAATTTTATTCTTTTTTAAACATCTTTTTAACAGAGTTAAAAAGGTTAAGAATATTTGTGATAACTTTTCAATTGTCCTTTTTTAAAGGGTTTCTCAGCAAAAAAATTAAATTAAACCTTTTAATTCTAGACCTTATAAAAAGAGTACAAAAAAAAAAACCTTTTTTTAAATTTTAAGTTATGTTTTAAAACTTATTTTTACCCCAATTTTACCTTGGCCAAAAAATTAATTATTTTAAATTCTGTGATTTATGCGTCTTCGGATATATATACCTGTTTAACCTGTAAAGTCGTATTTTTATTGAAAACAAGAAATTTTAAATTTTGGTGTACAATATTAACTGATACTAAATTGATATACAAAGGATATGGAAGGTCATGCGTTAAAAACACAGTCACGTTTATTGTCGCAAAAAATGGCTATACAACAGCCTAGTTTTACAGGGTAAAGGGGTTATTTAAACTTTTTTGAAATGATTTTAACTGAATTAAACGTATCATTACAATAGCCACCGCGTGGTACTTCGTACCTAGTAGAATTCACACTTCGCTTTTTTTTGTAGATTTTTATGTAGGGAAACAATATCTGTTCTTCTTTGGGTAATTAAAACATAAATGCATTAGGTTCGTCCCAAATTTACACCAAATATCATAATTGGGGGTTTTTAAGAAAATAATTAAATTATTTCAAATAAAAAAAGTTGCCCAAATTTTTCAAACGTATTTTTTTGGGAAGGGAAAAGAATGTTAAAAAAACATACGATTGAAAATATAGAAAGAAGGATGATGCAAAAAATCATCTTAATTAAGGATAGCCCTTTAATACGGTATGTAGAAAAGAAATCTATTTAAGGTTCTACAGACAATTTCTCTTTTTTAAAATACTGGGACCTTTCTAGTCAAAAAATAGTTCTTTCCCCTTTGTATATCCCAAATAAGACCCTACTGAAACATTATACCCATATTTGGGACATTGCGTCTTCTACAGCTCTTGCATTCTTAATTTTTTTAAAAAAAAAAAAATAGGTTTTTAAATTTTATGACCTTATTAAAAAATATATTTTTCTTGGCCACTAATAAGCTGTAGGGACAGGCCGCTCTTATTTTTACAGCTTCCAAAAAGTTCACTTTCGTACATTCTTTTACAGCCCAAGTGAAAGGCTTATAGCTTTCTACTTTGTCTGTGTTGTTACCCAAGTTTTTTCAGGATGTTAAACTTTTGGGTTTACCCGTTATTCTGCGTAAATAAACTGCCTCTTACTTTACTTAGGATACCTAGTACATTGTTAAAAAAAAAATAGATGAGGCCCTAGCTACCATATTCATCTTACTAAAAAGTTTAAAATATTGACTTGATAAGAAATAAAAAAGTAGACAAAATGTATTGCTAGGTATATCAAAAACCTAATTAAATACCTAGCTGGTATATGAAGTTTCTATGACAATAAATTTATAAATTATCCTTAATATCACATTTGTTAACCTAATTTTTTTTTGTGTGAGATATAATGCAAAAAGGGAAGTGACAATTCTGATCTGGAAAATGTTGACAATAACTGTTCCAATTGTTATATCATTTTGAATATAATTTAAATTATAAATATGCTGATTTTTTATTTCTAATGTTAAAAATTTAAACTGGTAACTAATTACTTACCAATCAGGGTTAGTAAATATTCACTAACCAATCAGTAATTTGTAAACATCACTTACAGAGGACATAATATAACCAGTAAAGTTAAAATTTTTACTTGAGCGTAAAAAAATATAATTTTTTACTCAGCCTTTTTAAACTCCTTTTAACCTAAAAATATTGTGGTACCCCATTACAAACACCAATGATTCGAAACACTTAAAACTTAAGGATAATCTTTTTTTTATTTAATAATAACATAAAAAAATGACTAAACTACATTCTGTAAAAATAAATTTATAAAAACGGAGAGTCAAGGAAAAAATATAATCTATAAATTTATAATATAAAAAAAAAAAACTTTAAACAAATTTTGAGAAAAAAAAAACCTAAACACATATTATTTTTAGGAACGGTTTTTAACACTGTAAATAAAAAAAAAAAAAAATAAATATAAAGTCTTATGTTAGCCAACACTAAATTTGAGTGCTCTAAGGGGCTTTTTTGATATGAGCTGTTGTGTTTTCGAGTCCTAGAAGATGGTTGAACTTCTGCTATACATTACCTGTGCCGATTTTTTTTTTATATATACATGTTATAAGTGTCACTTCGTCACTTTTATTATTGTCGAACTGACTTTGCCGATACTCGGGGGAAATTTCCCTTTTTAATTTTAACGGAAAATGATTCCCTTTGTATAAATTCCACTATATTTGAAACTTATGAAAAATTTATTTCTTATATATCACGGTAGCTTTTTCAAGACTAACTTGTTTAGTTCTTGAAAAAGTTTCCGTGTTAGCGAAACTAATCCATAAAATAAAAATGAAAAATAGTGGAATTTTTAAACAAATGTATTTTCATTTTCCGTTAAAATTTATTATTTCCCTAAATTCAGACAGCCGAATTTGTTCTGACTTAAAAGTTAGACATCGGTCCCACGTTTAAATCTTGAAACAAAAAAACTTTCTGAAACTCAGCGGATTTATTTTGGCGTAAGCTATTTTGAGCCACGTAGTATCTTCGTTTCACGAAGGTTTGTACTTTCGTCATCAATTTCCTTACCTTTTTTTTAAAAAATTAAAAAAGGGCAAAAAAAACTTTAAAAAAAATTAATGACGTCAAAAAAGGTTTTTTTTTGTTTCTTAAAATCAAAATGGCTGCCGTTCAGCAGCTGGGGTTTTTTAAAGCTACAATAATAATATCCTAAATATGGGTTATAAAATTGTCATTTTTTAAACTTGTCAAAAAAAATTTTTTTGTCAAAAATAAAGGGCAGATTTTATTTTTATTTTCGTATTTTTATTGTGTAAAAAGCCTCGACGGTATTCAGAAGGTGAACAAAATATGATTTTAAACCTTATTGACTATTTAACACAGGAGAGAGATGCAGGTTTAACCTGTTACTACTTACTGCAGTTTTTGAGGTAAGTAGATTTGTTTATTCTTGTGGTTTGTTATTGGTGTATATATTAAAATGTAAATTGACTATATTTTTTTGAAAACGTTTGTTGCTAGCAAGGTATAAGATAGCACGGTACAAGAATATTATAAAAAAAAAACCAATTTATAGGGCCGTCTTTTTTTTTGCCCCAAAATCGGAAAGAGTTTAAAATAACTGCAAATCGTTATATCGCAGGTATTTCTTTCTGGTTTTTATAAGGCTTCATTAACACTGTTGGCTTTAAATAATTAAAATTTCTAAAAAAGTTGTATTGGATAATTACTTGTTCCATTATGCCGATTAAAACACCAATTTTCTAAAAATCGGGGTTGCGATGGTCTTTCATCATAGAAACAACAAAAAAAAAAACAAAATTGAGACAAGAATAACGTTAAGTCTAGATATTTTTAGGGGTGGGGATAAAGAGAATCTTGAATCCGCCGATAACTCTGGGCCAATCGAATTTTTGATTTAAGCTTAGCTTTAATTTTTAAAAAAATTAAAAATTTTTTTTTTGGTGCAATCGATCATGATGAATTAAGATTTTTATTAGAAAACCATTCTGAACGTGCTCTAAAGAACGCATTTAAACGTACCATCAATATTGCCTAACTTTAATTAAAAAAAGTGAACCATGAATTTATATGAATTAGCTACGACAACCCTTTTTCCAAGTAATGACGTCATCGATGACGAAAGTACAAACCTTCGTGAAACGAAGTATATTCTATTTCTTTTAAATAAATCTTACAGATGCAAACATCTATTAGAATCATATTAACAACTATACTGACGCATGAAAAAATGAGTACCCTAGCTTAAATCTTTAAAGAGTTTACCTAATAATGAATCGCAAATGAGGCGCGGACTTTTTCCCAGTAACTTTTCATTCAACAATAATTTACTGAACAAAAAGGGAGACTTAGTAACTTTTAAAACGATGCATGATATTACATAAACTTGAATTTAATATCTTATGCATATCTCCATTAGTTTATCCCCGGTATTAAAGTTAAGTTAACTGGAGTTAAGTCGGACGACATTCTGCTATTCTCCCTATTCCATTTTCCATGCACACAATTGAATTCTGAAAACTTTTTCCATAATTTATTTGTTTGTTGAACATAGGTTTCGAATAACATTTTATTGTAGTTGTCTATTGAATATTTCGAAACTTGTTGGAAAAATAAACGGTATTTCGATATCTTGTTTTATAAAATATTACATTTATTTGAGAAATATACCACAGCGCTGGTAAAAATAAAGGTACAAAATATCTGTGTACGTATTTTTAAAATGCATTTTACTATGCAGCACCGACTAAGGATGTTTAAAAAAATGTATTATATTGTACTTGTACTATTTATTAAAAAAAAAATTATATTTAAATTTTAAAAATATGCAAAACAGTTTAATATTTTATTATTTTAATTTTATATATCCTATGAAATTTGAATAACATACCAGCCTCAAAAGTTACATTTTGGAGCCTGTGAATTTCTTTTACGACAATATTATACCTAAAAAAGTATTTTTTAAACCAGTTTACGCGATATTCTCTATACCGAGACTACTTTTCAGCTGAAGTTTCTATATTTATTTATCGATGTTAATGAAACTTGATAGATTTGATATTCTAACATAACATTATTTCTATGCATGTAAAATAAGTTTTTTCAACAACCAATTTCCTTGGACATCCTAAAAATTTTTTATCTATAAATGAGACACACAGTATATTCTTTGTTTTTCGAATTTTAGAGATTGTTTTATGTTCGAAAGCACCATTTTTATATCAAGATTTGTCCAAATTTTATTTTTAAATTAACTTTATATTAAATATGTTCAATGGTTTTGTGGCGGATTCATGTTTCAGTTTGTTTTATTTGGGTTACTCGCCTTTCTACTTTTTGGAAAATGGGACCCTCTTGGTCCGGGTCCTGGGGTATACGGGCTGACCCTGTCCAGCCCTATTGAACCCTATGAACTTTGGTGTATGTATAGTATTAAAAAAAAAGACCAGAAAGGTGGGTGGTATGGTGTGTTAATTAATTTTAAGTTTACCTGAATTTACTTCAGCATAAGAATAAATATATTATTTAAATTAGCAGATATTGATACACAGGTCTTTATTTAAAAAAGCAAAATGCACTTTCCTTATTTTACGTTTTTTGAAACAAGTTTCCTTTCTAAAATGCTGAAGCATTCAAGTTTATTATGTTATATTTAAATGCATGTTGACAGATTTTTGATTTGTGAAATTCTGTGTTTCTAATATATGTCTTAGGGTTTTTTTTCATCGTTTTACTAATGGTCTGGAAGTTTCATCTATATAAAATTTATTACATTCACAAGGGATCTTATAAATGACTTATTGTGTTTTTGTTATATTGTATGGTTTTTTTTTGTTTCTGGGATCTAATGATGTTTTTTGTTTTAAAGATAGTGCGAATATTAAATTTATTACCTATTCGTTGAATTTTATTTGATAAGTTCATAGGGCTCAATAGGGCTGGACAGGGTCAGCCCTTTTACCCCGGGACCCGGACCAAGAGTTCCAAGGTTCCATTTTCCAAAAAGTAGAAAGGCGAGTAACCCAAATAAAACAAAGTAAATTTATATTGTTTATCTTGAGCGCCATGATTATTTTAAATTCTATATTGCAGTACATGACAAATGAGAGGTAAATCAACCTACTTACATTTAATAGACATACTATTTACCTCCTGTTAATACTTAATTCAACTTATTATTGTCAAATTGTACGAGCTACATTTATAAACAGAAATCACTTTTTTTATAGGTCAAATTTTTAAAGACACAAAAGCAATTGTTTCCATGGCACCCTACCTAACTTCTGTTTTCATGGCAACTACTATTAATTGTGACATACGGGTATACCCAATATGATACAAAAAAACTATTACCTATATAGTAAAACAAAAAATTTTAAACAAAAATACAAAAAAGTGTTTTACATCGTCGAATTCGCTTTAAAATAGTGCATTTGGTAATGTTATGAAAGTGATATGTTTTTATTTTAGTTTTTGAGCTAGGAAAAAACTATAAAAATATTTGAGTTTACAGTTTAAAAAGATAAAATTAGGTTTTTCGAAAAAAATAAGTAAATTAGTGGAGTATATGTTTTAAATAAAAAAAATGTATTTTTA
The DNA here is from genome assembly GCA_019359885.1 of Listronotus oregonensis. Classification (NCBI taxonomy): domain Eukaryota; kingdom Metazoa; phylum Arthropoda; class Insecta; order Coleoptera; family Curculionidae; genus Listronotus; species Listronotus oregonensis. Next base: position 31,511 of record JAHBCN010003572.1, on the reverse strand, counting down.
TTTTAAAAAAAAAAACCTTTTTTTTTTCGGCTGTCAGGTGAAAAAAAAACAAAAAAAAAAAAAAAATTTATTTTCAATTATATTTTAATTTTTAAAAAAACAAAATTTTTACAAAATTAAAAAACAAAAACACTGTAAAATAAGTAAAGCATCACATAAACAACAACCCAAAATTTTTAAAAAGAAGTTAATTAAAAACGTAATAAAAACATATACACACCTAAACTTATTTAAATTTTGTTATCACCCTCAGAACTCTCACTATCAAAACTTTCTCTCTCATTGGCGGGTTTGGGCAATATTATATAAACCGATACAAAATAATATTTAAAAAAATATTCATCCCCTTTAAAGGTTTTTTTTACTAGGTAAAATAAAAAAAACTGATTTTTCCTAATTATGGTTTTTTTTAGGTTTTCCTGTTTTTTTTTAACACTAATCATAACACTCTAGATGAAGAAATTAAACTCAAATTTAAAAATTAAATGTGAACAAAATAATAATAAATGACGCATTTGGATGTAAAACGACCCGCAGCATCCGAAAAACAAGAAATATGCAAAGTCAGGTAGAAATACCAACAGACCACGGCAAATAAGCCCGGAAAACTCATATAAGGTATCTTTAATATTGTTATCTCTCTACTTATATACTTTCTATATTTGCTTTACAAATATCTTAAACAGGAAAGGTTCAAAAAATAGTAACATATAGCTGCGTGTTATATTAAATTCTAGAAAAAATGTCAAAAATATGGCATAAACTCTGATAATTAAGTGCACTATGTTTGGGAAAAATAAATACATGTGAACCATGTTGCTGTATATTAAACCATTTAATTATAATAGCATTATAGTACAGTTTTCCCTTGTGGCGCAATTCCTTGGTCTGGAAATGCTTTCGAGCGAAAAAAAGTTTATCAACATTAACAGGTGGGAAGGGACTGAAAAGGTCCCTCAAGGCCCGAAAAATTATTTTCCGCTATGCGAATAGGAGAATTTTTATTTCGACAAAAGAGAGTGAAGACCGTCGTGTAGTCTACAAAATGGTCCTTATAATTTTTTCAAAAAATACATAGTTTTTAAGATAACGGGACCCAAAATTCTCCTTATTTCAGCTGCCGCTTCCGCTAGAATGTGCTATCTTCATGGATCACTTATAAGCGGGCGGACGAATTGTTTCATTACTCGGCAATAATGTACTTTTTTTAATATTTAAAGTTTTTTGGAAGGGGAAAACCCGTACCTATCATTGCATATGAGTTTGGGTCCATTCTTTTTTTTCTAGAATAAAAAAAAAGGGGGGAAAAAATTTTTTTTTACAATTTTTTAAGTATTTTTTATTGATTTTTTTAAAAAAAAGGTTTTTTATTATCATTTTTTTTTAAAAAATGAGACCTTAAAAAGGTGTTTAATAAACCCAGAAAATTTCCTTCACCATTTTTTTTTTTTTTTAAAAAAAAAAATGTTTTGCCATCTGCATTTTTTAGCCCACTACCACATATATGCAGGGGGAATGTTATGGTTTTTCGACGGCCTTTTTGCAAAAAAAGTTCCTTTTGGTTTATTTCCCCAAAATCTTTAAATAATGGGATCGCCTTAGTTCTGATCTCGGAGTATAGAGACTGAGTAAGCCCAAAGTTATTGTGCTCTATTAACTGTTAAATCACCTAAAACAAAATAACGAAAATCCCATGTTTGCCACCGTTTTTAAATTAATATAAATGTATAAAAATTTAATTGGAAATTTAATACCAAATAAACTTTAAATTCCTAAAATTTTGTTATAAAGATGTAGAACTTGCTAAGACTCTCTTGTCAGAATTTATGACGTAATGTCATAAATAGCATATTAATCTGTTATGACTGGTATATTTATTAAAAGTGTTAGACAATGGTATGGTTTCATTAACACTTTTTATTTATTGTTTTATTTGTTAATTGATATAAACGTTTTTTAGTAATGTATCTCCAACCTTTTTGGGGGGGTAACTGAAAAGGTTAGCTCCCAACCAAAAGTTTGTATCAATTAAGAAATAAAGAAGTCGAAAATTTTATTGTTATTGGTATATTTATTATTTTTAAAAATAAGTTAATGATCTAATAATTGATTTTTTTTAATTACTTTATCATCAAGTAAAGATAATCATGTATTATTTAAATAAGCTGATATAAAGGCCACTTAATTCTATTTATTTTTAAAAAAAGTTTTACCACAAAATTAAAAAGGGGTTTTTTTTAAAAAAATTTAAAAAAATTGAGAATCTGCCCACCACGTCACATTTTTTTAACGTCAAAAACCAGAAAAAACAGGTCTAAAACCCTAAAAATACAAACAGATACACCAGCGAAAATAAAGAATTTTTGTTTTGTATTTTTCAAATGTTTTATTTATTAAGAAAAAAAAACAGAAAAAATAAAAATGCACCATAAAATTAACGTTTTTTATAACCCCAAAGAAATAATTATTTTTTAAAATCAACCAATTTGAACCGAAAATTGATATAGGTGGGTTTTTGGGGCCACTGATTACGAAACCGAAATTTGCAAAATTTTAAGATGGCGGGTTTAACATGGCGGACCAAATTTTAAAAATCTTCGGCAGATTTTTTAAATTTAAAAAGGGGCCATCAATAAGCAAACGTGATTTTTTAAAAAATATTCCTCCGAAACTTCGTCAGTGGATTCATTTTGGCGTACCCTACAACTTTTTAACCTTTAAAAATTCTCATAATAAAGGGGTTTTTGATGTGGCATGCATCAAATATGTTTAGGGCGTAGGTCAGGGCAAAATACCCTTAATCATTTTAGCCTAGTATAACCATACCACTTAATTCTTATTTATCTAGCGACTGTGCAGAAATCAGACGGTTATTTTTAAATTACTTGCAAAGTTTTAGAGAAGTATTTTTAATGTAAAATTTAAAGCTGTGACCGATATTCTTTTTTAGGAGCACCGCAGGTTCTACGGCAATCAGGAACTCCAGCAGAAATATACATAGAAAGTGGTCAGCCTGCAGATTTAAGTATGGTGGTATGTGCAGATCCTAGACCACGCTCGGTGGCCTGGGAATGGGGATCTTTACGTTTGGAAGCTGGCAATGAGATGGGTAAGTTTTTTTATTATTAACTTTGTTTTCCAAAAAAAAACTTACGGTAAAAAATACATTGCTTATATTGCGTTTATTGATTAGGAAAATGTAAATATTTGTATGGAAGTGTCGGAAAATGGGGTTAAGTAATACATACCAGGTGTTTCTCTCTTAAAACATTTTTATTTTTAAAGGAAAAAATATAAAATTTTAAACGTCAGTATTTGACATATAGGTAAGAATTCTTTTACTAACGTGCCTATTTTGTATTACTTTTAGGCTGACTGGAAACGACTAGTACCCTTAAGTGTAAAATGCACCCCTAGAATTGTATGGTGTATTTTTTCTCATTTTAATAGGATATATCTTTTGAATACCACGACACCTTATTTGTCTTTTTTTTTACATTTTGGTATCATAATACTTAGTTTTTTTAATTTTATTTTGGAGTGACTGCGGTAAATTTGTTAGTTTTGGATTAAGAATCCATGAAAAAACAAATTTATTCATCTTCTGTTAATTATGGCTTCTCTGGATGAGTTTACTGATACTAATAATGGTACTAATACCGTTATATGAATCTATGAGGAAATGCGTTGGAAAATGTATTGCAGATGGGGACTACATTTTTAGCATTTTCGTAATATTTTTTCTTTTGTTTGATTAATTATTCTTAATTAAAAAAACTTGTTTGTAAGTTAATCATATATTTATTATTAATAATTAATAAGCAATATTTCATTTCAAACGTTTTAAAATCTTTGTTAAATGCCCATGCGACTGGTTTTCAAAAATAAGTCAGAACATACCCGATAATGTTTATGTTTTTATATTTTTGTTTATATTTCATACGTAGTTACAGGAAAATGACGGAAGATACTCTGGAGGCCAACTTTGTTTCAAATAAAAAATCAAATTTGGGGAAATGATCAAAAAAATTGCCAAGGGCTTACCACATTTTCTAAGCTTAACGGTAATATTCATGGGCACTAACTCAAGTCTTTTTTTCACTGTAACTAGAGGATTATCTGATTAAGCTTTGGCTAGAATTTCTTCCGATTATTTTCTAGCATTTAAAAGTTATAGGACTAACATTTTTTAAAAAATGTTTAACATTTTGTAACTTAATACATATGAAGAAAAATTGTATTTTTTTACTAAGGAATCTACTGTTTAATTAATTCCCAACCTTTATGTTACACCCTGTATAACCGACTAAAATAGGCTATAATTTGTATAAAAAATAGGTTTAAAAAAGTTATGGTTTCATATTTACAGGCAATTTGTGTTTTTTTTTTGAAAGTAAACTAATTTAAAAAAATAATAAAATAAAATGATTGAATTAGGCTAACCTTAACCTAAGTAATTTGTAAAGTGAATTTAAAGCCTTAAATAATACCAAAAAAGCTAAGCATTTAAATCCGCATTATCTTCTTGCGAAATATTATTTTTTTATTAAATTACCAAATAATCCACTTTGGTCTTCCTGAAAAAGTCGACATTCTCTATTTGCGAGTAATGTTTTAGTTAAGAGAAAAAATGTTTTTATTGTTTAAGTGGCATTATTGCACGTTTATATGGAGTGGAAATTAGGTTATGCTTAGGTTGGGAAGAAGTTTTAATCGCTGGAACGGGCTGGTAATTATTTTTAATGAAAACATGAAATATATATTTACCCTTTTTCCTAAAAAACTAAAAGCGTTTTTTGCAGTACTGCTTAGATTTATAGATGTGTAAAATGCTTTTTTAAAGAGAGATTTGGTTATTGCTAAATTCTAAAAGCAGTTATGTATTAGTACTTTTTTAACAATCGCTTAAAAGCTTTACTTAATCATTTTTGATTAAGAAAAACTCTAACAAAAAATGTATTGCATTAGTTCAAAAACATAAAACACAAAATATATGATATTTAGTAGTTTAATAAGTCATTAACCATAGTTACTTACTAGCCATTTTCTTTAATCAAAAATGACCGGAATATAGCACTTTATAGCTGAATTTATAAACCCGAAAAAGGTATTGAAAATTAACACCACTAGAGCCATGAGAACAACACCAACAAGGCCATGGAGGTTATTCTAACTCTCACACCCCGTGATATATTTATCAAGGAGGTCGTTTTGACGGCTATGTGGAGTATAATACCAAATGTAGGAGTCGGAGCACTGAGACGTCGTTTGTGAAGTGAGACGATAGGTGCGCTTCCACTACTGCAGGCCAAAGTGGATTCTTTTGCGCCATGTTTTAATTTTTAAAATAATCAAATAAACGCGGACGGTGCGATCAACATCTACACACACGGTTTAAATACAAAAGAAGGTTTAGAATGTGGAAACATTAAATGGACTATGGCTAAGTTGACAAGTGTGCTTTAAAGTGAGCTGATAGGACATAAAGCTGCTAAAGAAATAAGCATCTCTGATAACGTTATGCTTATCCATAGGGATTGGATTGTACTGGGTCCAGTACTAGAAGGTCACCGTGCCTTCCCCTCGGTGACGTCGTCACCTATTTTAAATCAGTAGAATGGGTGACGTACCGAGTGAGAAGTTCTTCTCATTATCCTTCTCGCTTTCAGATTTAAATTCAGAAGGTATTTGAAATCTAAAACGTATTTTCTTTCTTTTTGGATCCAAATTTTTTTAATAGTTAAACTATGACTTATAGTATTTAAAGTCCTACAATTAGAAAAAACCTAAATTGTAATGTAAATACAGAGTGAAACAATTTTAAACCACATCACGGTAATCTTGTATACCATAAAAATAACTTAAATCATAGGAGATACAGCAAACGTTAAACGTGAGAAAGTTGTGTATAGTAGACTCAATTATTTGGTGTTCAAAGATTTTAAATATCTTTAAAGATCTATTTTTAATTCCTATATTTTGTCTTTTTTGCTTCGTCTTATCCGATAATAATAGGACCTAGTAGTAATTTTTCATCCACTTCCTGTGCCTTTTAAACAAACAACTGTGTGTTATACCTAAAATTATTAGGAAAACAATTAATTTATAAAATCTCCCTTTTTCCATTTTATCCAATAATGAAACTATTTCTTCCTTGTAAGAAACTATAAAAGCTTTTAGCAAAACCTATAAAAATCCAGAAATAAAATAAATACATTTTTTAAAGTACGGTAAAACAAAAATATTTTGTACAATATTTATATGCAGACCTTATATATTAGCAACATCGCACGTAAAAACATGTGTTTTTTTCGTTTCAGGTAAATTTCGAGTGGATGATGTAACTCAAGAGGCGGGGGAGGACTGCTATTTAACCACTCTTCACGTCAGAGACACTTCAGCCACGGACTCGAGGACATATTACTTACTTGTGGAGAACGACAAGGGGAAAGACACTCATGCTGTCCAATTATACGTTAATGGTAAGAAAAAAGAATCTAATTGGCTTACTTTTAACAGTAGTAATATATTTACAGGGAGTGTTAAAATGTGTATAGCACGTTTTATTTTTGGACGTACCTTTTCAGGGGTATTTACAACATTATGAATTTTAAATTTTGCATAAAGAAATTAAAATAGGGATGAGAAAAATTAAGTTAAGTGATATTGTTTCTGAATGATATTGCACCTGTAGAAAAGTTACGTGTTTGATTGATTGATTGATTGATAAAGTAAATACACAAGTTGAGGTTTTGTCCGCCTCGACACTGCAGCCTACAGGGCTTGTTGTATCTCTTGTGTATTTGTTTCAGTTAAAAAGGTTTGACACCTAGACAGGTGTAGTAGCCCTTTACTGTTCTTTTCTGGTCTCCAGCCTCCTGGTGGTTAGTGTCCACCATGAGGTTTTGATTTGTTCTCCAGTATGTAAGTGCCAGGGCACTCATATATGATGTGAGAGGCTGTCTCTTCCTCTTCGTCACATAGTCTGCAAATGGGTTCTTCTCTATAGATGCCCATAGTGTGCATATGTTTTCTTAGGGTGCAGTGTCCGGTTATTAATCCTGTCACTATCCTAATCTGGTTCCTATTTAGTTTTAGTAGTTCACTTGTCAATGCTTTCGATGGTGAGTCCAGCATTGATTTACTGTGATTTTGCCTTGGAATATGGTTCCAGTATGACTGATGTTGGGTTTGAATCCACCAAGTCATGTATCCATGAACCGATGCTTTTGGTATTCCAAAAACAGGTTCAGGACCAACAAACATTGCTGCGGAGCCTCGCCTTGCCAGGAGTCTGCATTTTCATTGCCCTGTATTCCCTGTGTCCTGGCACCCAGGAAAGTGTAACTTTGTTGTGGTTAGCCAGGTTTAGGAGGCATTGCAGACAGTTCCAAACCAACCTTGAGTTGACTTGTTGGGATGCCAAAGCTTTTATGGCCGCTTGACTATCAGAGAAGATAGTAATGTCCCTGCCCTTATATCTCCTCCTCAAGTTCTCTCAGACAAAGTTCAATGGCATATATTTCCGCCTGGGAAACAGTGGCATATTTCCCCAGGGAAGCATAAGCATTGAACCTGGGGGTCATACCATGTATTCTTGCGCCGGCTCCATTGTCAGTCTTGGATCCATCGGTATACCAAACCAAATTCCGAGACTGACCAGGAGATCGCTCAGTACCGCCCCAGGTAAGCTGGGTTTTGTATGGTCTGTGTGTATTTATCCGTTTTGGCATTGTATCACTGCCCATCTCAAATATTGGGTTTGTGATACTGCTCGTTATTCTGGTGTGTCCTAGGGCAGGCCCAGAGCACCAGTTGCCATTACATTTCAGCCTGTATGCCCCAATCCTCGCCTCCGCCTTAATAATTATACCAAGAGGGGGGAGTGCTTCTAATAGCTCCCGTTATACAGAGACATGCTAGTCGCTGGAGTTTGGATAACTCCAGCTCTGCTTTCTCTGTTCTATTTTGGCCACCAGATAGTTGAACCGTAGGTTATAGTCTTACCACAGCAGTGTACAACCAGTGTACTATGCGTGGCTGAAATCCCCAATTCTTCCCCACAGCTCTTTGGTAGCCATTAGAGCCATTTTGCCCTTATTAATCACATTCTGCATATGTGGATTCCAGGTTAGCTTAGAATCCAGAGTTAGTCCAAGGTACTTTACCTCCTGGACATAGCCGAGTGTGGTACCGAAGAAGTGAGGAGATTTTAAATCATCCAGCTTCCTTCGTCTAGTGAAGGGTATTAGCGCAGTTTTGCCAGGATTAACAGTAAGGTTTTCCTTGTTGCACCATCCCTCCACAATTCCCAGTGCCCTTTGCATAAGCTCCGAGGTGTTTTAATATATGTCTCATATTTAAAATGATTAAACATCTACCTTATTTGTCAAATATAACTTTTTTAAATATTATATGTTTCTTTAAAGGTGTTAGACAATGTTATGGTTTCAATAACACTAAAACCTTGGACTTCCATTGTCTTTATTTGTTAATTGATACACAACGTTTCGGTTAGTGATGTATCTCCAACCGTTTTCAAGTGATAACTAAAAACTATTTTTAAAAGCTCCGATTATCTGGCTGCGTTGCTGAACCGTGACTAGTGTTAAGCTTCGGTGAACAAGGGATAGTATATAAGGTCGTAGCTTTTAAGAATAGTTTTTAGTTATCACTTGAAAACGGTTGGAGATACATCACTAACCGAAACGTTGTGTATCAATTAACAAATAAAGACAATGGAAGTCCGAAATTTTAATGTTATTGATATTATGTTTCTTTAAATGAAAACAAATAAACAAGAGCAAAATATTTCCGAAAAATAAGATGTTTTTTGTCCCAAAGTTTATAGAACTTAAAAGAAAGTTTGTAATAAGTGTGGGTATAGAGTGACCTGCAATAAGTTCGCAACATATTAGCAAAAGCATGTCCTTTAACCTCAAAATCGATTTTGACATATGTCACGTGACCAACGGTACGACAGAAAATTTAAAAAACACAAAAAGTGAGATTAGATCACAAAATATCCACAAAACTTATGGATTAAAAAGTGTTTGAAATTTAATTGTTCCGTCATTTTTTAAATATTTTTTTTATTTTTATAGAAAGTGCCATTTACCCAAAAGCTCAAATAAACTAAATCTCTTTTGTTTTAGTTATAATTAGATTATTTTTTTTGTTAATTTGACGACCGGAATAAATAATTTAAGAAATAGGTTTTTGCTAAGATACCCGCTTTTTCAATGGATATTTCTAAAAACCTTCTCTGTATCCTACCAAAATAAAAAGAAATGTTGATATTTTTAGAAATAATGAAATTAATTGCTTCCAGTTATGTTTTACTTATAACCAAAGACGAATTTGGTTAAAAGTGTATAAAACATTTACTTTTTGGATTTATCATTTATATCATATCGCAGCATATGGGTTTTTTTATTAAGAGGAGATCCAAAAATATTTTTTTGAAAGTCTCTTCTGTATGTTTGATAATCTAAAAATTAATTTTGACATATATCATATAACTAGCAGTATGGCAAAGGGAAATTTAAATAAACTAAGATAAAAACACGCGAAGTGGGGTTAGATTACAAAATATAGATTAAACTAAAAAAGTAAAAAAGTAAATTTATTTCTAACTCCAAATGCAAAATATGTAGCAGATACTTTTCAAAAAAGTGAATTTGCCATTTATTAAACTAAATTCCATTTCTTTTAGTTATAATAAGACGTATTTTTATGTTTTCATTTTGACAACCAGAACAAACAGTTTAAAAAATAGGTTTTTGCTAGGGCAACCATTGCTGCAATGGTTTCTAAAAACCTTTTTCGAATTTAAAAAAAAAAAATTGGTTCTAGTCATGTTTTTATTATAATTAAAGAAAAGTTTCAGATTTTATACAAAAACTGGAAAACTAACACTAGATATAAATAATAAAATAAATAAATAAATATAATGGTAATTTTTAGGTTTTTGTGCAGAATGCGCAACTCGTCTTTGGTAATATGTAAAACCTGACTAGAACCAATAAATTTTATTATTTTAAAATATCTTAACGTTTTTTTTTAATTTAGTAAAATACTAAAAATATTTTTAAAAATAGACCTTTGCAAGAGCATGTATTCTAGCAAAAACCTATTTCTTAAATTATTTATTTTGGCTGTGAAAAAACAAAAAAAATCGTTTAGTTATAATTAAAACAAAAGAAACTTAGTTTATTTGAGCTATTTGGGTAAATAAAATGAAAAAAAAAAGTATTTTTTTTAATGCCGGATTTACCTTTAAAAAAATACATGCTTTAAAATTTGCATTTAAAAAGAGCTAAATTTTAAACTTTTTTACTTCTTAAGTTTTATGGATATTTTGTGATCTAAGTAGGGCTAAAAAAATCTAATATGTTGGAAACCTACCGCAGATCACTGTATACCTACATTTATTACAAACCTTCTTTTAAGTTTCCTAAACCTTGAGATCAAAAACATTTTAATTCCTGAAAATATTTTGCTCTTAATATTTATTTTTATTTAACGAAATAGATAATAGTCAAAAGATGCCAGATTTGACAAATGAGCAGGATGTTCAAGAATAGTTTAAATAGGAGACATTTATTAAAATACGTAACTTTTCTGCAGGTACAGTATTACGTAGGATCGATTTTACTTACTTTCACTATATTTTTTACATCTTTATTAAACTTTTTTACGCAAAATTATAAATAAAGTAAAATTATACCTTTCAGTAAATAATGCGACTTTCTCTAGGTTAACAATAACTCTGTTACAAGAATTCTAAAAAAAAATAAATTCACACTCATTTTGTTCTTTTGCCGTTAAGTTTAAGAGCTATTGTTGCTACAAATTAATGTAAAACTTTGTAGCTGAAATAAAACTAAAAGTTTTTACTTGCAATTATAATTTTTTTCTTAAACTGATCTCTTAGAAATAGTCCAGCCTATATTAATTTTGCAATATTCGTAGAGAATCCTTTTGCATTTATAATGTTTTCCGCAATAAACGAATGGAATAGCTTTTCCCGCAAAAACCAAGTAATATCCGTCAATGAAAATTAAAATTTAAAGGTTTCTGAAACGTCTTTTTGCATCTTTTACATCTAAATTGAAATTTTTAATCTAAAAACTAGCGTTTCTGTACTTTCAGTTAAAAATGCCTCATTGCCAGTTCGCTGACATAATTGGATGCCATCTCGTTTTCTATTATGTTACGTACTAGATACCAAAACAAAATAAACAAATCATTTTGTGATAACAAAGTGAAAGCCTGAAAAATCTATTTTGTTAAAATTATTTTTTACATAAACTTAGTTGTGGTAAAATATCAAGCACAACATTTTGCAACCTCTAAGAGGTAGGTAGGTTTAAAGTGAGTGGGTATAACACCCTTCCACCTTTTGAGTGGGTTTAACACCCTTCCACCTGTACCTTTAAGAGGTACAGGGTGATCAACTTTTATTACAGATCTTCATTAAATAATTTTTACTAGGATACCTACCTAATATTGCGTGGTTTTATTATTAGCATAAGGGTACCAAAAATCTTGTCAAGGTTCAGTAAAACATAATTCTGTTAAAACTCGCAGAAAAAGTCTGTCAATCTTTAACTTATGAGAGGTTAAGCCCTGTACAGCAAAAATAAATTTTACTTAGTGTTAATTTAAAAAAAATTAACTGACACAAACACATTATTTTTATAGCGATAGTAGCTTTGAAAAAGTTCGAATTCTAACAAGAAAGATTCTTTTTTCTTTTAGTCTGTATACTCTTGCCATATCTGGAAAATGGCTTTCCCCACAACTTTTAATATTGTTCATTAAAAAAAACTATTTACCTTATTTATAAATTTGCTATACTAAGATGCGAATTAAAGACAAACTTTTTCCGTCTGCTAATCGTCAATGAGTTTCTTAGAAAATTATGGTAAAGGCTAAAATTTATTTAAAAAAAAAATAAAGTTTTTGATACCTTCTTTATACTGCCAATTCTTATTTTTTATTACTATTATTTAGCACGGTACTAATGTTCCAATATTTTTTTTTTAATTTCATAAGTAAAGCCTTTTAATATTTTTAAAATTTAAAATTAAAATATATATTACAATTTTTGTGATACACATTGAACCATTTCAATATATACCGGGTGACAACGAAATTACTACCAAGCCTTTTATTTTCCTTAATGAAAACATATTGCTTTGAAATCTTATGAAGATATAAACTGTCATCGGGTGCCAATTTTAAATAAAATAACATCTACTTGTGACTTCGGGTTTGTCGTGAATTTTTCCATTTTGAATAGAACACCCTGTATACTTTTTAGGATTCAAATTTTACAAATTCCTAAAACAAAGTTTTTAATATACTAAATACCTACCTTTGTTGGGTTTCGAGAAAAAGATGAATAAAAATGTCTAAGTAATCCAAATGACCAGATATTAGGTACATGGGAAAACAAAAGAGTCCGTATGTAAAAAATATTCGGTTGAGACAAGGGTCTCCAGAATATAAAATGTTTAGAAAGATATGCCTAATTTTAATCCTAAATTCGATACTGGCTGTGCCATCAACTTAGCAGAAAAAGTTTTTAAAAAGAGTTAAAATGAAAATATCATATTTTTTTAATTTACGTATTTGTTTTCAAATATAATAAAATTTATATTTGAAATATTTTATAATTCTAAAAATATATGGGGTGTTTTATATGAAATATCAAAATTTACATTTTCAAATAGGCATTTGATGGTACAATACATTATCCTAGCATTAACATGTATACCTTTTACTATATTTTATTTGGTAAGCCAAGTGGTTCCTTCTTTTCTGGCAACCAAAAAGTTGTAACACAACGTTTTTAAATTTGTTAGACTTTAATATGAATTTATAAACTTGCCGCTGGTGTTAACGATGGCGTCGGCGCTGGCGTTCAATGTTAAAGTATTCATTTTATGGTCAGTCATCTATAAATCGGAGTCAACCTGCGTTGGAGCTGCACCTTGTGTTGGAAATATTCCAACTTCGGCGTCGACCTTTGCTTAGCACTTGTAGCAATTTTCACTTCGCATACATTAAGGTTCGTATTGCGTTAAATGGCAATCAATTAATAAATAATCCTTACCTTACATTTAAAATATTTATTTGCCAATTTTTTATGGTTCTGAATCGTTTAACATATCGTTTAAATAAATTTTAAAAACCCAAACCAGAGTATTTAAACATCAAGAAAAATAAAAGTGACAGGTTTGACATTTAAGTCAAATGTAAGGATCACCAACATCAATTTTATAAATTGAACAATATAAAAACCAGAGCCGACTTCAACGCCAACGTGGACGCTAACGCCAAAGACAAGTTTATAAATGCGTTCGCCTTTTTAGATCCCATACTAGGAGTGTTTAAATTGTAAAACTTTCTGTTTATAGAAATATTTTTGTGTTTGAATATTATTAAACTACCTGTTACTTTTTTTGACAGACACGGTACGTTATTGTTTAGGAATTAAGCTTTTGTGGACTGTCATAGGTTAAAAAATTATGCAAAAATTTTGACCAAAAATACATTTTTTTTAAATCAAAAAAATACTTTTTTCTGCTACCTTTGTTAAGATGCCATTTCTAACCCCCAAATAAGGGTATGAAACAGAATTTTACATCCCTTAGGGAGGTAAAATTTTTAACATCCTGTTCCAACCAAGCATGCCAATTAATTTTTAATGAATTTAATTTTTATTATTTTTATTAAAAAATTATTTTTTTATCCATGTTTAAAAAGGTCCTACCCTTTCTTGTATCTTTTACGATAGTTAATTGGCAAAAGATTTAATGATATAATTTAATAATAATAATTTGAAGGAATTTAAAATGTTTTGCGAAATGCGATCCATTTTTTAAAAAGTTTTTAAATTTGTGTTTTTTTACAAATAAAAAAAAAATATTTTGATAATTTATTTAAAAACGTCAATCATTATGTTGTAAACAAGTTTCTTAGCAACGCCAGCCTCTTTAATGTCTTAAGTGATTTCAAATATTATTATTATTATTATTTTTTTTATCTTGGGACAGTCCACGAAGGCTGATGCCTAAGTACTAACGTACCGTGGGTGTCTTCAGTGTGGTGAGAGGGAGTTTGTTCACACGGGACTTAAATTTTTGGAGATTGGGAGGAGAAGGAAAAACTTTTGCGGGCAGCAGGTTCCATAGTCTTGACACTCTAGGGATGAAGGAACCAAGAAAGCGGAAAGTTCGGGGCCTCTCTAACTGAACTGTAAAATGATGCATAAAAGTTGCACTACGTGTTGCTCTGTTGGGAGCTGCCAGAGAAGGAATTATACTGGCCAACTCCTCTGAGCAGAAGCCGTGACAATACCTATAGAAGAGCGACAGATCCCCTACAGCTCGACGGTGGGCAAGAAGAGGAAGCCTTTCTGTGAGCGTTGGATCATTAATAAGACGAACGGCTCTTCTTTGAATGGAGTCCAGAATGCTAAGTGTTGTAGGGGACGCCATTCCCCAGACATGAGAACAATATTCTAAAGAGGGTCTGATTTGGGATACATATAGATTGTACCGATTGGAAGAAGAGAAATATTTTCTGGCTAGGAAGAGAAATCCAATCTTTTTTGAAGCTGCCGAAGCTTTGGATAAAATGTGTTTGTGCCAGTTGAGGTTATTCTCAAAAGTAACGCCGGCAAGATTAAACTACTCTTTGTTCTGCAGAACTTGGCCGCTCATATGTAAGGGATGAGCATTTGCAGACTTTTTTCGCGACAGCGAACATGACTGTATTTTCGAGGCATTAAACTGAACAAGATTTTTGGCGCCCCAATCCAAGATAAGTTTGAGGTCTTGTGAAAGAGATATCTGCATTAACCTGCGCTTGTTTTCGAAATCAGGATTACACGGGGGCTTAAGAAATTGAATACTAGAGTGGAGGGTACTATCGTCAGCAAAACTATGAATGGAATTGATTGTGGAAGAGAGAAGATCGTTAATGTGTAGAAGAAACAGCGTGGGTGCCAGCACTGAGCCCTGGGGCACCCCAGCATTAATTTGGTAGAGTAGAAGCTGGAGGAATGACCATCTACACTAACCGATAAACGTCGATTAGAAAGGAAACTGGAAAGCCAAGAGCAAAGCTTAGGTGGAAGACCGTAAGAAGGAAGTTTGTTAAGAAGCCCATCATGCCAGACCCGATCGAAAGCTTTGGATATGTCAAGAGCAACGATCTGGGATTCACCAAGAAACTCAAGAGACTTGTTCCAGTTGTGTGAGACAAAGGAAAGAAGATCAGCTGTGGATCTACTGTGACGGAATCCATATTGTCTATCATGTAAGATCTTATGTTTTTCAGATACTTTAAGATTTGGGAATTAATGAATTTTTCCATTACTTTGCCAACAACTGAAAGAGAGATATAGGTCTATAGTTGGAAGGAGACTCTTGGATCCTTTTTGGGGACAGGTTGCACACGTGCAGCTTTCCAACTCTCTGGGAAAATGCCCGTATCGTAAGAGATTCGAAGAGGCGTGTTAAGATGCGTGCATGCTCGGAAGCACATTTTTATAGGACGATTGCTGATAGGCCATCCAGCCAGACGATTTTTAGGTATTAAGAGAAACAAGGATACGTTTGATCTGTTTGACTTTAAAAATTATATCGGACATTTTTTGAGAAACAGGGACAACTGTTGGAAGGGGAAGATTAATAGGAGGATCAAGCGTAGAATTGGCATCAAATTGTTTGGCAAATAGTTCGGCTTTTCCTTTGGAGGTAGAGACAATTCCATCTTCAGAGATTAGGGGTGAAAAAGAATTTGTGCAAAAGTTCTGACTAATATTTTTGGCAAATACTTTGACAAGCTTTTAATATGGGGATTTATCCAAACAATCAAAACCACAATTTATTAATATAACACAAAATTAAAAAAAAAACCTAAAAATTAAAAATTGAAATAAAAAGTAGTAAAAAAATATATACATTCTTCTCGACTAAAGTGTATTTCCTTTGTTTGATTTTATTGTCCTTTGCTTTGCGTCGTGTATCAAATTATCCGCGGGAAGAAAATAGGCACTTTTTCCTTTGTTAATTACGTAATAACTATCTTATATAAATAACAAATCAAACCTGTCACTTTAAAATTGTCAAGATTCCTTCATCAAAATAAAAGCACTTTATTTTAAAATTGAAAGAAATCTGAATATTAGCATTTGCCTCCGTATGACTATGTTAACAAGACGTAGAACATTTCAATAAAAGCTCAAAAGTCAGCATACATAAGCTCTTTTCCACTCAGGTCCCAAGATTGTCTACTTTCTCTTATCACATTACGATTTTCGTATTTCATTTTCAGGGCAATCAGCATAATGGAATGTTGCATTTGCATCCAGAACGATTGCCCGACAGCCACTGGGGCATTTTTAAATTAAAATATAGAAATGCTGGTTTGTAGATTGAAAATTTTCCATTCAGATAGGCAACAAGGACATGGCAGAAACTGGCAGACTTATTAATGTTTTAATTTTCATTTTCGGATATTTCGTACTGTTTTATCTATTTGCTTTAAATTTTATGTAAATTATGGAACAGATCATATTACGGGATGTGTATGGTTTTTTGAGAAAAAATATTATTGAAAGCTTTTTGCAAAATAAAAAATAGTACCCCCAGATTTTTGAAAAGTATAACATTTAAGGTAGCTAAAGCACAAAAAACATAGTTTTCTAATTTTGTTTGTCTGTCTGTCGTTCTGATATAAGAAAATAACACCATGACCAAGACATACAGAACTATCTGCCTATCATTATTTCTGCTGAAAACGCTGGAAAAACTTGTAGACAGACACATCAGGAATGGAGCACTTCAAGTAAACCCTCTTTATGAACACCACCATGCATAAGTAGCAGGTAAATCGTGTGGTCATGCCCTCCACAATCACGTAACCAAAGTAGAAATGTCCATACACCACATTGCCTTCTTTTTCCCCCTACTTAGGGCTGCCCGTAAACATGGAATAGACGACACGGCATTCGGTGTACAGGGTGAGTCAACGATAGAGTAAAGTTCATTATTTCATTGGTTTCAAAAGTTATGAGAAAATAGAGTGTTTCATTTAAAAATGTATGCTTTATTCGTCACGCTTTTTTGAGCCACCCTGTATCTTTAAAATAATTTTAAATTGTGCATCTAGAATCTTTAGATCTTTGTATTTACTATTTTCTCAACTTTTGAAACCAGAAATAATGAACTTTACTCTATCGTTGACTCACCCTGTATACATAATATGCTACAAAGTCAACAGGTTAAGGCCAGCCTACATGGCGACACTATAGAAGTGGCGGGGGCACAAGGATATTCTCAGGAGTGTTCTCTCCTCTTCTATAAAACCACTAGGTAAATAAGTTACTAACTCGTCTTAGCAATGAAGGTTTCTATGCCCAAGGGTGTGCTGATTATGTGGTTATACTCGTACAAGGCAAACATTTCACCACTTTAGCAGAACTCCTGCAAAAAGCTCAGAACATCCTACAAGGTGTCAAGGCATAAACCTTAAAGTAAACCCTAAGAAAACCACAAAACTGCCTTTTATAAACAGAAAATAGGAAACTACAATAACCTAAAAATTTTCGGTAAGCAGATAAAAACTGTTGTTAAAGGAGTAAAACACCTCGGTTTTACCCTGGACACCAAATTAACGTGGAACGAACAGATAATAATAAATCTGAATAAAGCAAAAATGTGCCTCATAAGATGTAGGAGCATGTTTGGTAAAACCTGGGATGTTAGACAAAAGATAATATTTTGGTTGTACGTCTTAGTCATTAGACTGATAGTCACCTAAAAATAACGACAGTCATAGGACTAAACCGTCTGCAAAGACTTGTCTGTACATGTCTATGCATACCCGGTGCCTTAAGAAGCACGCCTTCTATGGCTATGGAAACGTTGCTGGACTTAACTCACTTGAATACTTTTATTTAAAAAATGGAGGCAATTAGCAGAGCCTACAGTATAAAAAACAAGAGAACGTGAAACAAAATCCTGGAAAATATACCAGAGCAATGGATATTATCGACGAAAAGCTCTTGGACATGAGATCAGATTACATAACAGCCGTTTACAACTTTAACAAATCATACAATGTCAGCTGCGATACTGACATATAGACAAGGGGAACACACTTTAAAAAATTCAAGGGTAGGTAGAGAGCCGCTACCCTTCAGCCAGACCTTGATTTTTATGTTAAGGAGTCCTTCAAGGACAAATACATAAATATTTAAAGTGCCTCAAGAACCTACTTAAAATTGTTTACCAGCTTTCCTACTTTTGAAATTTATTGTTTAAGAAAATTCTTGTGAGATACGTACTTTTTCAAAGACACTGTATATAATTTATTGCTTTGGTAGTAAAAAACTGATTGTAATAAAGAAACTGGGTTTTGACCCCCAAATTTGCACTGCTTTGGTTAACAAATCTCCTATTTATGAATTATTGCAAGTTTCCAAAAATAAGTTTAAAATAAAAGTTAAAAAAATATTAAACCGACTAAAAAAATATTACCTTCAAATTATAAGATAATCTTTTTATGCATACCCTAAATTAATCAACAAAAACGAAATTAAAAGTAGATACAAAACATTGTTTTATTTTAATTAAGTTTATATTTGATGGCTTTGCTGGCATCAGCCACAAAAAAAATTGTAGGCTCCCAATTTCTTTCGTACTTACTTTTAATTTCGTTTTTGTTGATTAATTTAAGGTATATGCTAAATGTCGATAAAAAGGTAAATTCACATATTAGCTAAGAAAATCCTTAGTTTATAAAAAATAATATTTAATAATTATTTTTTTTTTGAAGTCGCTCTAATTTCTTATTTTTTTTTTATTTTACATTTTAGTTTTAACTAAAAACTGGAGTATTTTTTTGTAATAAGTATTAATAGGTTTGTTTTAAATATTTAAGATTTTGTTAAATTTGATCAAGGTCTTCAGATGTTTTCCTCTTGACAAAACACCCGTGGCTTGAATCAATAAACCCGGCCTTTGCACTTACTCGTCTAAGTCTATATCATAAAAAGTTATCAACCGATTTTGATGAAATTTTTACTGTTTTCTAAGTTTAAGTTAATATGTTCTAATTAAACACAACAAAAATTGTTAGTTTCCAAGAAACACACATACATAAAAACATACATTAGATTGGATTATATTATTTGAGCGGAGATGGCAAAAATGACCTCCACCACTGCAACCTTATCATATTTATTGTGGTTTCTCCTATCGTTTTTTAGAGTACCTTGTCCAGGCCGCGTAATTACATACTATACTATTACTCAGAGCACCGGCGATAGAGGTTGATCTGAGTCGCAGTATAGATTGTTGTGACGAATACGCGCGAATTTTCACTTCATAATATACTACAGTATGTATCACTATGAAAATGTGTTGAAATTCTTTGGATGGGTACTTACAAAGGTATTTAAATGGGGGTTTTATTGCCTGCATAAAATCCTCAGACAGATTTGTTTTGTATAATGTCCTGAACTATTATAAATTATTGTCTTGATACAATACCTGCTTTAACCTTACTCCCTTATAACTTTATAATAACAAAAAGCATAAGCATAATAACGTTTTGACAGATAAGTTCTACATCACGAAGGAGTTATTTCAGAGGTATGTAGAGGAAAGTATTGTCAGAGTTCTCAAATGTAGGTTGTATCACAGTTGTATATTTTAAATTCTTAGAATTAAAGTGGAAATCAAACCAGTCTATTTAATATTTAATTTTTCTAATTATTACAAAAAAATACACTTTTTATAAATACGTGATGTACTTATTATATCGTGCTTAAAATAAAAGAAAATAAACTCATATAAATAAAACAACATTAAGCTTAAAAAAACGGGCATAGTTGATATAAAATAAAATTATGAAGATAAAACTGAATAAAATAAAATACCTATACATTAGTAAGATTTAGCACTACATCTATTAACAAGGACCGCTTCAGTTAAGGATCTTGAGGTTTTGTCTTTCCTATTAAGATTTTCAGTTTTGGCGGGCCTTCCAGCCTGAATCCTTTTGGAACGAGAGGCCATGTTTTTGTGTGCGCCTACTAATTGATGTCGGTTGAACGTATTTTTTTTTCACGCCGAATACTTTTTATATTAGCAAATGCATGTAATAGTTCTGTAGGAGTTTTAATTTTTTCAAGACATTTATTTAGTCGAACGATAATGTTTGTTGAGTCTGATGATATGTTATTTTTAACCATTTTAATAATATTTTAAAAAAAAGTGCTTCTACGGCCTCATTTTTTTTAGTTGTAAGGTTTTCAGCTACTGCAAGAGGAGACCTAGTTGAATTGCTAACATATGCCATTTCTTGAGAAAAAATACCATTACTAGGTGCTTTATAGTTGGATGGTTCCTTGGTGCCCTCATTAATAGACGTATCCATCATGTTATCAAAAAACATTTCATCAATATTATCCCCCATCGCTAATTTGGCCAAATTTTTTCTATCATTAGCGGATAATAGAGGACTGCATATTATAGTCTGAAGATTAAAATTTTCCTCTACGGCACACATATGCTTACAGAAGCGCCCTCCTTGTCCAGCAATACAATTACACATTCCGATATCTGTATCTACCGTATAAAGTAATTTATCATCACTTTCTGAGGTAACTAAGTATTGACATTCAGATATTTTATTGACCACAATGTTTTTGCTTTTGATTTTACTTTAAAAAATATTAAATCATTTTTATTTAGTGATTGCAAATAATAATATACGTCGTTTATGGTAATTTTCAAAAACATTACAAATAAAGTCTATAAGGGCACAAGCATTAAAAGCCTTGCAACGTTTGAAGACCAAATCTTTAAAAATCCTTATCAAAGATTCGCAATAATTATTTGTGTTGTGGCCTCTTGTAAGTATATTTGACCTTAATGTATGGCTCCATAGGTTTTACGTTTATAGAAATTACTTATATATTTTATAAGGTTTGTATACTTTTGAAATGAATTATTGTTTATAAAATTGGAATATTCATCTTCAAATTCTTCTGTCGATTTAGAATATATATATATATATATATATATATATATATATATATATATATATATATATATATATATATATATATATATATATATATATATATATATATTATATATATATATATATATATATATATATATATATATTATATATATATATATATATATATATATATATATATATATATATATATATATATATATATATATATATATATATATATATATTTTATAAATTCATTCATTACAGTTGGTCGTGTAGGCTAAACGCTTATATATAATTTGCCTCAGTTTGTTCATTATGTAAAATAACAGCTAAAGGAACTGCACCAATTTTATGGGCAGCAAATAAAAATATAGTGAAAGAGTTCGTTTGGTCACACGAACCACTACTATCGATGAAAACCATTTCTTGCGCACATTCGGTTTCGTGAGCTATCATCATGATTTGTGTTATCACTATAACTATTAATGGATCTTTGTTAATTTCAATTTTGATACCTATATCTTTATATCTGGGTAATTTTTGTTTTAAAATCGAAGTCATACTTAAAATATCACACCCACCAAAATTCTCTTCTATAAAACAAAAATAACTATATATAACAATATTATATATTTTTTATTTTAGTTATGATAACAATGGACGCAATAGATAGGGTACCATAAAAAAAGATTTAAAAACAATAAATAATAATATTATTAAGAGTTCATAATAATCCAACACATATTCACACTATTAAAACATGCATACATAGCATTTTACATAACATTTTTAACGCCGCGCGCCGCTCTGGGCCGTAGTATATTATGAAGCAAAAATTTGCGCGTATTGGTCACTACAATCTATACAGCGATTCAGAGCAACCTCTGTTGCCGTTGCTCTGAGTAATAGTATAGTATGTAATTACGCGTCCAGGCCCGTCTTCTT
The DNA here is from genome assembly GCA_019359885.1 of Listronotus oregonensis. Taxonomy (NCBI): domain Eukaryota; kingdom Metazoa; phylum Arthropoda; class Insecta; order Coleoptera; family Curculionidae; genus Listronotus; species Listronotus oregonensis. The sequence goes on along the minus strand of JAHBCN010003572.1, from coordinate 9,509 downwards.
AACTAGACTTCAGAGTCTTGACATTGGCTACTTCATATATCTTGCCGGATTTAACTTTTTCTCACCAAGCCTAGTAAACCTAAGCCTACATACTGCTTCGCAGTGGCACCATACATGTACGGCTGTTTCTTCAGCCTCCTGGCAGAACCTACACAGGCTATCCTCCACCAGGTCTATTCTTTTCAGGTGCTTGTTGAGTTTGCAATGTCCTGTTAGTTGACCTACGTTATCCTTACGACTTTACGACTGTCGTTGTCCTGGTGTTTGTACCCACCAGCTTTAAAACTCTCTGTCTACCCAGCTCTTAATAAATGCTTTAAGGAGGCCTGCCAAGATTCCACAGAATGGCTCAGGGCCTATCATTTCCATGGCTGATCCTCTTTTGGCTAGGTCGTCGGCCGTTCTTTACCTGGGTGGCCCTACAACATACGTAGATGCACCTATAATATTTGGGATATTTGTTTGGAAGCCCTAATAGAATATTATATGTGAATATTTTGCAAGTCCAGTAATATTACATACATAGGTGTCACACTGGTAACCTCCTTTTTTGAAGTTAATTAAAAAAGATTAACAAAAATAATTTTGGTGTTGGACTTGAACTTTTATTATCAGTTACAATTTTAAAAACTCATTTTTTTAAATTTTATATTTATAATTTAACAACTGTAAAACCAGAAAAGGAGGCGAGGAATGGGTTTTAATTTTAATTTTGGTTAGAAAATAGAATTTCTTTCTGTTGTTAAAGCCATTCCGCTTGTTCATAACGGTACAATTAATTTATGGTTGCAAGCTATTTCGACGAGATAAAATATAAATTCTTTTTAAAACCTTAAATTAATTTTTAGTTATTTTGTTAAAAATATCCAATTTAATATAAATTACAAATATGCAGAGGTTAACACAAAAAACATCCATGTTGTAGTTAGTTTTAAATTAGAATATGTGATTTTTTAATAAAACAACTCTTTAATGTTTCATGGATAATAACTGTATAAGTGTTTTATTATTATTTTAACCTAACATTACTTTATACTTTTTTATTTTATTTTTTTTATGTGTTGGAATATATTTATATTTTGATGATCTCGTTGTTAAATTTAGCAATGGACTTAGCAATTGTTTAAAGTTCACAACGGTTAAGAATGTTTAACAAAATGTCAGATTTTGACAGGTTTCCTACTACAATCATTGAATAACACTGACAATGACATTTTGTTAAACATTCTTAACCGTTGTTAACTTTTAACAATTGCTAAGTCCATTGCTAAATTTAACAACGCGATCATCACTCGGCCGTCGAAGTTATGACTTGTCTAATAGTTTTCTAATAGATTCGTTGACAACTAATTATTTTATTTAAATATGTATGTTTATTTCTAGAACCTCTTCAAATGAGCACATTAGTAAGCGTAGCAGGAGCTTTATTGGTAGCATTCCTTATAATGGTATGTGCCTGCATTTACGCTATTCGGGCAGAAAAATGTTGCTTTTCAAGTAAGTATTTTAGATGTAGAATAATACTTAAAAAATAGATAAATAAATAGAGATTTGACTTAATACTATAAATTTATGTTTAACTCTTATTTATATATTTTAAATGGCGTTTAACAACTATGGGGAAAAAAAGATGGGTTAAACATCGGAAAACCCGGCACTCACGGTACTCTGGTACTTAGGAGTATATATATGTATATGTATATGTCTAGTATATAGTATATATGTACAGGGTGAGTCAACGATAGATTAAAGTTCATTATTTCATTGGTTTCAAAAGTTATGAGAAAATAGTAAATACAAAAGATGTAAAGATTCTTAGGATGCACAATTTAAAATTTTTTTAAAGTATACAGGGTGGCTCAAAAAAGCGTGACGAATAAAACATACATTTTTTTAAATGAAACACCCTATTTTTAAATTTTGTTTTGAATTCCTTTTAAAATTCTTCAACTTTTTTATTAATAATAATGCATACCTAAACCTAATAGGTTTTCCAATATTTCAATTTTTCTAGAAAGAAAATAATTTTCACACTTGCAAAAAAATTACGATAGCGCCATTATTTTTGAAGGTAGATCACTCATATTTGATATTATCGTTATTCGAAGATGACGTAAAAGATATATGCAACGGAATTTTAATTAGATGCTACAGGGTGTTCAAAATAAACGAATATATTTGGATCATTTTAAATTGAAAAATCTCGATTTTTTTAAATGGCACCATATATTTATTATTTTTCTGAAAATTTACAAAACCCACAACTTTTATTAGTATGTCATATACCTATTTTAATACTTGCGATTTATTTTAACTTTCCAAATATTTACCCTTCTTTCTGTCTAAGACTATTGCTATAAAATTAGTTGGCCATTTTTAAATTTTAAATTCACAGAAAAGTAAATAATAATAAATACCTATTACTACAAATTAACTTATTTTTAATTATTAATATGGCGCAATAAATTTTCAAAATATGCCCTTCTACTTGGATATACATGTTTATTCTTTTTCGTATATTTTCTTGACGTTCCTTAGCATAAATGGTGTTATTCTCCTCACGCGTCCCGAATCCTATTTTCCATATCTTCTGGTGTTGTAGGGGATTCACATAAACACGATCTTTAACATATCCCCACAAAAGAAATCTAGTGGTATTAAGTCACATGATCGAGGGCCATCCAATGAATCCATCTACCGATCCATTTCTGTGGGTAATGATTATTTAAAATTTCCGAACTTCTCGATGGTAATGCGGAGGAGCTCCATCTTGCTGAAACCACATTTGTTGGATCTCAATGTTATCAAATTCTTGAAGAAGTTGAGGTAAATCATTCTGCAAAAAGTTTAAATATCTAGGCCCGTTAACTGTTTCGCGAAAAAAATAATTGGTGCTTTATTTACAAGGCCCTGTAGTTGAGGAGGTGTGTTAATCACTTTATTTTACTTTTTTTTTAATGAACAAAAACAGCCGAATTTTATTTATTTTTAAAAAATCCAGTATTTTGAGACAACGCTTTTTCTAACACTACACAAGAGACAATAAACAATATTATAAAATTATGCAATGCAAATTAAAACATTTTTTTAAAGTATATTCAAACCAACTAGTGCTAAACTCACTTATTATTTATATTATAAAATAATATTAAAGCAAATATTAAAACTCGCAATATTACAATGTTTCTTATTTTGTTTTGACCTAGATTTCCAAAATCCCCGTTAATTCGCACCGCTGAAAAAACTCGTGGGGTCTTATCACCGCACGAGATAATCTTTAATATTTCGCTACCTTTTTTATAAAAGGGATAAAATTGACATATAAAAGATGTTTCTGGCATTTGGATGATAAGAGCTTGCCGTAACGGGGGGTAATATAGTCCCCTTAAGAAAAATCAAGAAATAAGAGAAGCAGCAGTAGAGATAAGCTTAATATCGATTTAAAAACTTTTTAACACGCATATATTAGCTTCACCTGGATGTTTCTATCTATGTTACAGAATCTTTTAACTTTATTATCATCAATTTTAAGAAGTCTGATTAACTAAGAAATTTGCACAGTAGTGAAGGGCCGATAACAATACAATGATCTTATAACTATCCTGACCAGGATCAACAGCATAAAAAAATGTCAAAGTGACAATCCTTGCGCATTCGCCATAATCAAGGCTTTTGATAAGACTAACTTTTGATTTTGTTTTGATACAAAATAAATTATAGTTTAAAAACCAAAAATTACGGACTAAAAAGAAAATAATTTTTAATAATTTAATTAGAGTAAAAAAGCGTGTGGTGCAATTTACAACATTAGTCCGGTTTGCTATAAAAGCGTATTTTTTTTTTAATTCTTTTTAACTATAATTTATTATTTATAGCAAAACAACTGGGACTTTTTTAAATTTTGGTTGTGGGTTAATATTCCTATAGTTATTACTTTAATTAATACATACACGAACAAAACAAAACTGAACATACAATAGCATTGTTTGACATCTCGATCCTTAAAACGAGGAAAAATGTTACTTTACAGAAAACCCACAACATCAAACTACTTTACACATCCAAACCAAGGAAGTTTAAAGGTGTATGGAAGCCCAATACTGTAGAACAAAATTGTCCAGGCGCGTAGGGCAGCGGGAGTAGGGAGGTTGGCCCCGCGGAATTTGCGCAATGAATAGTAGGTCAGGGCCGGATTTCCATAATTCTTTGTTACTATCTATAAAATTGACATCATCAAATGTCAAATTCAACATTCACTGTTTTTTTTTATTTTTTGCACAAAATTGTTGGTTATTAAAGGATACTACTATAGAATATTTAAAATTATTGTGTAATATTAGATTTTATATCATCTGATATAATATGGAAAGAATAGATGGCCCACTTTACTGCCTTCAATTTAAATGGTCGATATTTTTGGAAGTTTTATGATTTTTACCAAAAATCTTTGTAAATAAATTAAAACACGATTTTTTAAAATAAATTTCAAACATTTTATGATAGTATTATGTACTAATCACCAATTTTGTGATAAAAGAAGGGCAAGATAGTGTAAATGAGTTTAATCTAATCCTAAGATTCTGGTTGTACATTAAAAAGTGAAATTTTATAACTGCTTTTTAGGCATATACTTTTCACTAATAACAAACATTCATGAGACAGAATAACAGTGGTTAAAATGTTTAGTAACCTTTGGTACCTGAGTATCCATTGTAACAGTATCCGTTAAATATTATGTGTGTACAGTATGTCGAGCTTAAAAAGTTGATAATGCAAGATTAAGAAACCAAAAATCTAATTTATTTTTAAACAAATGGTATTGTCAAATTTGGTATACAAATCTGAAAAAATATCTTTTCGGCAACGTTTCGTTTCCGAGATCTTCATCATCAAAGTCGAAAATTAAACTAACCTCATTTTCACTATGTTCTCCTTCTTTTTTTACACAATTCTTGATTTTTACACTGAGTGGCACAAATATTTTATAAACACCTTTTAAAACTTTGTATTTTTATTTTTTTACATCTTTTTTCCATTAAATTGCGAACTTTTAAGTTCAAAGGCAGCAGCATATTTGCTTAAAAAATAAAAGTGTGTAAAATAAACATAAAAAAAGAGTTTTTAAAGGTGTTTGTGAAATTTTGTTATTTATGCAAAAATCAAGAATTTTGTGCAAGAAGGAGGAATAGTGTAAATAAGGTTAGTTTGATTTTTAATTTTGATGATAATTATTTCGAAAACGAAACATTGCCGAATTTTTTTTTAGATTTGTAATCAGCGCCCCAAAAAACCGTACCAAAATTGTACTTCCTTTCATTCAATTAGAGGGACTTGTATATATTAAAATTTGCCTGGTCTGCCCAGTAATCAATAATTTTGATCCTTTAAAAGAGTGTACTAAATTATTAAATGAAATAAAGTACCTAAATGTAAACCTTATTTCTTTTTAATAATCCACAGAAATACACAAACATTGGGGAATTTTATCTAAAAGATAGTTAAGATTGCCTTACTTTTCTCACTAATATTTTCTATGAAATTTTCATTTTCTATTATTCATAATAATTGATATATTATTATTTATTCGGTTACCTAACGTTACGTCTTATAAGAAGCACCTAATTTAAATATAAAAAATACTTACCTAAAGTTAAAAAGACGGGTATGTTACCCTTGGATTTGCAAGACAAAACCATACAACCTCTAGTCATTTTGTTACGATATTATAAGTAACAAACAATAAACACAAAATTATAGTCACAATTTAATAAACACTAATCACTAAAATAAGAAGGTTTTGATCAATCAAAAAAACGGGGCCAACTTGACAGTTATTTTCATACGGGGCTGACATTTTGATCAATGGCCATAGCATTGGGCTTCCATACACCTTTAAACTTCCTTGATCCAAACATGCATAAACTTAGAGCTAGAAAAGGGTTATAACATATATATATATATATATATATATATATATATATATATATATATATATATATATATATATATATATATATATATATATATATATATATATATATATATATATATATATATATATATATATATATATATATATATATATATATATATATATCATATATATTATATATATATATATATATATATATATATATATATATATATATTATATATATATATATATATATATATACAACAGTATCAAAACCGTTTTTATTTTTATGACAGATCACGAGGGCTTGTTTAAAGCCCAAGTATTTAGTACAGTGGGTGCTTTTTTTATAGTAGGGATTAGAAATGCTTATCTATGCACACCTGAGAATAGTATTGCCATTGTGAATTGAAATGGTGTGCAGTGCAGGTTGAATCACAATTGGGTTAACAGGTGGCAAGACAATGTATTCATTTTCTTTTTTTATTACATGAGCCACAGGATTTTTCCATATATCTGTTTTATTCATATCGTCAACAGCTGTTCTTATATTAGCTAAAACTGTAGGGTGTGAAGTTGGCGATTGGTTTAATTGTCGCAAAAGTCTTTTTATTGCAGCCGAAATAAGTTCTATTGGATTGAATATGCAATAATATGGTGGCAAACGAAGAATAGTATGACCTCGAGTTTTAACAAGTTCATGATTGTCAATAAAATATTCCTGCTTTAAGTTTTTTTGTTTTATTAAATCCAATAAAACTTTTTTAGTTTGTTTGTTATTGGGAATATCCATGTTTTTTTCTTCCATAAATTTTTTAAATGTCTACTTTTTTGGTGTCAGTGTTGGGTAGTTTAATACTCCTACGGGAATGATGAGATGCGTTGTCCATAACTATAACTGAATTATCTGGAATGTTGGGTAATAATTGCTCCAGAAACCATTTCTCGTAGAGGCTGGCAGTCATGTCTTCATGGTAATCAGCGCATGATTGTTTAATATTTTTAGCAGATAATAAAGAACCGTTAGGAACAAATTCATTTTCATTTCCCGCATGTAAAATGATAATGCGCTCTCCTCTAGAGCATGGTGCGTTTAAACAGCATTTATTGGAATTATCTACCCAACCAAATAAAACAGCATCATGAGTATCAAACCAAGTCTTATCAAGATATATAATATTTTGATTGCACTCCCGATAATGTTTTATTTGTCGCAAATAATCCTGCCTTAGTTTGACAATTCGTTCGAATTCCATTATAATCATGCGATTGTTTAATTTTCTGTGACGAAAACCTAACTCTAATAATATTTGTCTAGGGGTTTCTGGGGATTTATATTCATAATCAAAGTCTTTTAGTTTCTCGCTAATTAGTTTAAGGATTGGCACTTGATTCTGTTTATATAAGTCATATACTATACGACGAATGTAATCCTTTGTTGCTTCATCAATATATTTTAGTTTCTCTTGCGAATGTTTCCTTTTCACTTCATGATTAATTACAACCCCTGCCTTAACAACACGATATATTGTTGTACGAGAAATTTTTGTTACCTCACTGAACCTCTGGATATTAGTGGTTTCATTGCCAAAATTTTCAATTATTAAACAATTAAACATATTTAAAACAACTTGTTGCGTTTGTGGGTGCAAGTCTTTATTGAATATTAGTTCTGACCAGATATCCTGCTTAAGGTTAGCTTGGGCATCGTCGTCGCTACATTCAAAAGACCTCCAAAATGCCATAATTCGTGTTATACCTATAAAATAAAAATAAGTATGGTATTTTACATTCTTCTATCTATAACTATCAAAAAATAAAATAAATGTAATGAGCTAATAATAACATACTTATAATCTTACCTTGTCAAAGTCCGTATAAATAAAATTATAAATATAAAATAAATTGTATTAATAAAAGAACTGTTAATATTTGTAAGAATACAGTTGTTAATACATAGTATAAATGGGCAAGATCTATATAGTCCGAAATAATATTTAGATCTTAAAAATTCCGTTTTATGTTCCAAGAATAAATTTAATATATATGTTTTAATTAAAATATAATTCCTTGATAAAAAATTTAAATTTAAAATTGATTATTTTTATTTCATTACATGCCTAATTTTATGTTTTTTTTCACTTTTAAGAAGATATCTCACCACTACACGGCCAAGACGCACTGAAAAGGCGAGGCGTTAATGCATTCCAACCATAGATAACCTAACTTTAGATATATAATGGCTAATCGCATTTATGGCAAGTTTACGACCTCGCGCACTAAACAAACGATAGTGTCATTAAGCATGCGTATTTAAAAAGCAGAACCAGTGCCGGACTCAGAAATTTGTATGTCATTACTTAATTTATATTTATGAAATATATTTTTTATTTATTTAGGTACTAAGTTCTTTTATTTTGCGTTTCTATACATATATAAATTATGTTAGGTAGTAATATAAACAATGAGGTAACAAAATTAATATTGCAAAATTTAAATAGAAAAAATAGGGGCTAATAAAAGATAGGGTTAATTTTAAGACCCAGTTTTTGTACCGCCGTAAAATGGTTTGGAAACTGTTAGAATTTATTAAACGCTGACTGTCGACTTTACACGGTTTTATGTCAGTTCAAAACGACGAAGTTTGAACGCTTTCTATATATTTAAAGGGTTTTGCTTTGCGGGGATCAGTAAAGGGATCGTGTAATACACTGTCACCTGTTGTTTAGGAATGGGTTTATTTAACGGGAGTTGCATATGGCCGTACAGTAAACAGTTTTTTGCGAGATTGGAACAGACTTATAAACAGAAGGGTAAAAAAATGTTTATACAAATGACGTTAACTCCTGTCCTTCTTACACCTATGTTTTCAATAGCGATAAAAGGATATTCTAAACATCTTAAATGTCTTTATATAAAACGAGCATTTATTTACTAGAAGCAGCCTTGCCGTTTGGCAGTGCGAAAGAGAATAAAGTATCATAGTATAACCTTCCTCCGTGGCTCCAACCAACGTGCCGATAGATCTACGCGGAGAGACCAACTAATCAGCACGCAGAGCGGGTATATATATTCTTTTCACCGACCAATGAGCACGTTGGAAGGAGAAAAAGGTTATACCGCTATTCTTTCGTTCTTGCACAAATGATCGTTTTTTACGCGACAAGAGTGCCTCTAATAGGTATATGCTCCAAGGAAATATGTTTTATGTTGTAATCATACTTACTGACTTGTTAGATTAATGCAATACAATTGTTGTTCACATTTTTTTAATCCGAAATAAATAATTATAGTGTTTATTTTTCAATTATGATTGTGTTACATTGATGAAACAAAACGTTAATTTTAGATAAGCCACAAGAGTCATGTTCGTCGTATACGCCATTTTTAGTATTATTAACTACAACGCATCAGGTGAACCAGTATAAAAATCGTGGCTTTCCATAGCTGTAACATTCAGAAGAACTAGAGGAATTTAAGGAGCTGACAATGGATAATATGTTTATTTTGATTAAGAACAACATCTAAACAAACCATGTTTTCACTGGTTCAAAACCAGTAACCATGGTTTTTTAACCAGTGTAATATATATTTG
>JAHBCN010003571.1:0-73544 GCA_019359885.1 Listronotus oregonensis | reverse complement strand
TTTAAAAAAAAGATCCTCAGCTTTTGTATTTAACGTTTGTTTAAAGCCAGTGGCGTGTATTGACTTTAAAAAAAAAAAGGGGGAATTTTTAAACTTTAATGAAATATTAATGATAAAAAATTATATTATCTTCCAAAATTTTTTGTGTTTTCATAAGCCACTGTTTACATTTTTGTTAAACAAAAAAAAAAAAATGGTTCTTTTAAAATTTTTGTAAGCATTTTTTTTAAAAGGCAAAAAATTTTTTCCCCCTTGTTGGGTCAAACAACCCATCTATACTTTATTATGTTGGAGATGCTACCCATAAACTTAAACCTGTAGATAAAAATGACAATAAAAATTTTTCCCAAAAAAAAAAATTTTCCCCTTTAAACCACTGGGGAATTTTAAAACTTACCCAAAAAACCAAAAAACCACAGTACAAAAATAAAAATAGTTGTTAAACTTTTGAACTGATTTTTTTGGGGGACTTAAAAATTTTTTTGAGACTGAGTACATTTGAAAAAAAATTTTTTCCCCTGGTAACGTTCTTCAATTTTTTTTATAGCTTGGAGTCTTTGTTCGCTTTTCTCGTAAGAGTTCAAACATTTTTTTTGGATCTTATATTTTTTTCAAAATAAAATTTCGGTATTTTGTATACTTTGGTTGCCTCCACAGCAATTATATGGCAGTACCTTTATACCCTTTAAAACGACATTTCAAAAAAAACGCACCATCGGATGCAAACTTTTTTTTCCAGAATGGCTGAAAAGCTACAGTACCAAAGCTAGTAAATAAAGGGGTCCCCCACGTTTCCAGCATAAATAATAACATCGTTGGGTGAGTAAATTTCAGTGATAAAATGTTGGGCAATATCTTGAATTCTATCCTCGCTCAGTTCAGCAAATATATGTATATTATTTTTGGGGGACAAAAGGTTGACTTTTTCACCCCCCAAAAACTCTCTGGAAAAAAAATTTTTTAAAATTTTATCTTTGTTAAAAAATTTCTTGATAGTAAAATTTGTAATAATCTATAACTCGTTTTTTGAGGTTTAAAAACCCCCTTTTAAATACCCACCCAATTTTTTAATTGAGCGAAATTTCTGCAAACCTAATTTCTTGCAGCTCCTTGTTAAGAGTACATTGAGAAGGTACCCAGGCCGTTAAGTGCATAAATTTACCTAATACATAATTGATAATGCTGTTGGTTCTTCCCAAGTTATATAGTCTTTGAACTCATCAATAGTAATACCAAACGTTTGAGCAAAGATTTAAAAAAAAAAGTCCATATTGCAAAGTAAGTCGCTTGTCAATAAATTATTATAAAAAAACCGGAGTTCGGGTTAAATTCTCCGTAGCAATTTTTCTATCCCTTTGGGGGCACAAATGTTAAACAGGTCATCAAATGAGTAGCCCATTGCAACAAAATATGACAGTTTTGCTATGGTTCTGGCAGCCATTGACTTAATTTGTAAGTACTCCATATTCTTTTCGAGTAAGTTTATAATTTAAACATAGTAAAATTTTAAATAGTCCAAGAAAAATTAAAGTGTGCCATAATGAGAATAACAGCCGTGAATTGGTACAAATTAATAATTTTGGGGAAAAGATGATATTATATCAGCCCAAAAAAAAAAAGCTTCTTAATCTGTAGAAAAGGATTTGCCAAAACCCTATTAACACTATGTGTGTGTGTGTCTTGATTTTAAATTTTCCTCAAAAAAACTCAAATAGATGTTTCCCAAACAAAGCAAATCAATAGTACTCATAATATAAACGAACGTTCCATAGTGTCCTGCGTAATATTTGTTTCCCTTAAAAAAAAAAGCATCAACAGTTTTAAAAAAAATTGCAAATATATAAAGACAAAACATATATAAATCATATACCCCCTTTAGCTTACTTAGTGGATGAATAATGAAAAAATTTTCGAGTTGTAGTGTCTCTTTTTCTCATTCTGTATAGCATACTCACTTTTTTAAAATAAAAAAAACATAATGGATTAGTTTCAGATATCATTGTCAAAGAAAACCAAAATCTCTTTAATTTGTAAAAATATAGTCTCCTTGTCAATTCTTGGGAAAATCTGAAGAATCTCACTCAGACACTTGTGGTTTATACGTGTATAAATTTTATCCATTTAAGTAAGATATTTATTTTTTACTTCTACTGTCACTCTAAGACGTTTAGGTAACAAACTTTTAAAATTTCCTGTTTAAAATTTAATAAACTTTAAATAATTATGTAAATTTTTAAGGTAGCGTTGACGTACACCACTGCCATTATTTTTCACCAGAGCGTGCTTTGGCCAGTTTGCCAGCCAAGACACAAACTAAATAGCTAAAAAAATGAGCACGTTTAAAAACTGTAGTAAAGCATTAACCAATGTAAAAAATTTTTTAAAAACATGAGAGTTGTTTAGAGATATGTTCTATATTGTTTATTACAAAATGGCATAATTAAGTAATATTTTTAGAATAAAACTTTAAAATATTTTGCACAGCATTATCATTATAAAACGTTAGAGTGGTAAGAAAACAGATGAGTTTTTTTTTTTTTTTATAAACATAACAAAAAAAACTTAGGCATAAATACACAAGATCCCACTATTAATTCATATTTAAAACATAAACAAACTTACAAAATCCTTTTTTAAAAGGGTTTAAATAAAAAAAACTTACAATTTAATAAAAAAAAAAATTTGGGGTCTTCGTTTTTTTTTTTCTAGTTTGTTTCAAAAGTAGGAAAATTCTAAAAAAAACATTCTCATTCAAACTTTTTGCCTTTATGTATTGGTGAAAAAACTTTTTACGACGTTTTGTTTTTTTTAAATCATCATCAACTTTAAATTTTTTTAAAAAAGACCAGTTTTTTTTTTAATTTTTTTGAACCCCTTATCATCCCAATTACAAAAATGCATAACACTTATATTTATTTAACAAATATGGAACCCCCCTAGAAAAACGATGTGCGTTCCTTGTCAAATCATTTCTCTTAAGGAAAATATGTTTGGGATTAAAAAATGCTTTAAAAAATGAAATTTTAAAAGTTGAGGGCCGTATTTAAAAATTTAAATAATGGTTTAGCGGAAAACGCCGTAAAAAAATTTTTTACTTCGCCAATGGATGAACCAAAAATTAAAAAAATGTATTTTTAAAATTTTTTAAATTTATGAAATAAACACTAAAAAAAAAAAGAAAATCGGAAATTTCAGTTTTCCCGGTTTTAAAAAGACAAAATGAATTCAAAATTTTAAACTTTTTTAAACTTTCTAAAACAAATTTCCAAATTTAAACTACCCATCTATTTTTAATTTTTATTTTAATCCTTATTTAAACCGCTTTAATAAAAATTTTTTATTTTTATATAAATTTATTAAATTATATATATACAGGTTGATTCATGAGGAAATGTCAATACTTCAGGTACATAGTCAGGGTCCAAAAATAAACCTAAAAGTCTATACACAAATGGGTCCGCAAGGCATTGGTTACCGAAATACAGGGAGTTAAAGTTTTTATTTAATTATTTAAGTTTTAAAATCAATAATTTTTTAAGTAAAATTTATGATAATGTAAATATTGGAGTAAAATTTGGTAACCAGGGGTTTTTTGGTTTGACGGATTCGAATCCAATTTTATTACGGCTCTTACTTGTAGGGGGAGCCACCTACACGTCTTTTTACTATTTTGAACAACCACAACTTTTTAGTACGACCCTGTATTACATTTTTAAGTAAATTAAATTACTGTTTTGTCATTTTTACGTTAAAAAGGTATACCTGTTAAAAGTCGATATAAGCAACCGTTTTCGAGATATTTGGATTTAAAAAAAATACCACGCATGACACGCATCTGATTTTATAACAGCTAAATTTGAAAAAAATTAAACAAAATGTATAATTAAACGATATGTATTTTAATTTTCAATAAAATTATTGTTCTTAAATTATGTTCAGCAAAACATAAAAAAATTTAAAAAATATAAAAAAATATAAATAAAAACTTTAACACCCTGTATATCGGAAAAGAAGGGCCTTGCGGACCCATATTTCTATAGTCTTTTATGCTTATTTTTGGACCCTAAGTACATACCTTGAGTATTGACATTTCCTTATGAATCACTCTGTATATATATATATATATATATATATATATATATATATATATATATATATATATATATATATATATATATATATATATATATATTATATATATATGGCGTTTACAAACTATTATATTATATGAAATTAGGTTTGGAAATCTTCGCTGATACTCGCGACAAGCAACTAGAGCATTTCTATCGCAAAACCCATACACATAAGCAATATCACCCTATTCTTAGTTTGTGAACTTCGTTTTGTTGTGATTTTTCCAATAACCAATTGACAAGTGCCTAACTTTTAACAAAAGTCCAACTTGATTTCATATGACGTAATAGTTTGAAAGCCCCAACTAAGATTAGCAACATCCACAATGTGATTCAATATTTTTTCTTTGGCAAAACTTGCAAAAAAAATATTCTTGGTTTTTGATTCAGAATTAAAAAAATATTTTAAAAAATTAATTCCGGTTTTCATTTTTCGCCTCTACTTACCAATCACCCTGTATACAGTATAATCATTAGTTTGCTTGGTGACATAGTATACTATAAATTAATTATACACAAAAATATTGCATGTGATACATGAAACAAGATCATTTTCATTGACATGAAATGGCTTTTAAATGTTCGAAACTCATGCAATTCAAGGAAACAACATGGCTTTAAAAATTATAGGTTGTGCGGCAAAATTATTTCTGAAATATTTTCTGAAAAAGAACGAGTTGATTTAAGGCAGTAAAATTTAAAAAGAAAACATATTCTTTGTAGGTAACAACGTAAACCAAAAAATTTTTTGGTGAAATATTCCTTATTCAGTTCATATTATCTTAAAAGATGAATTTTTAAATGTTGCATGTAATTTTTTACCAAAATAATTAAATATACAGGGTGTCAAAAGTATGAAAATCACGATTTTGTTGGGCGATAGTGGAGCTCAAATCAATTCAAAAATACATGGGTTTAAAAGTAAATTGTTATCGAAATATGGCTTTCCAAAGTTTAAAAAATTTGGCAACATCGCGCTCGCTTCGTTACATCAATTAAAGGTTGGGAACATTTTTTGCAAGGTTTTCCATATTTACATTTTTTTAAGGAGATGTTTATTTACATCAAGGCGGCTGGTGCATAGAAGCTGCAGAACCTCCAAAAAATTAGAAAAAAATAAAAATTACTTCTTGCAATTTATTTTAATATTTAATTAAAAAATAAATTAACGTAAAAAACAATATCTTATTGTTTGGTCTATTTTCTAATTTTTTTGGACGGTTTGCAGCTCCGCAGCTTTTATGTACTAGCTCGTTTGGAGTTTGTCAAGGTATTTTCGTGTATGTTATTGAGCATCCACAATAGCTAACCTAAACTATTGATATTAGTAGGTAATCAGGACCAGTACCCTTTTAAAACGTGCGGTGCCTACACAATAGATATTTGTCAGGCAACTAATTTATGACTGGGTTTACTACTGAGGGTTGTCATTTAAATTTTATTGCGGTCGAAAAATCAACGAACTATTGTGGAATGTACCATAGCAGTGATGGCACAAGCCACAGACACAGACCATTGAAGAAATTATCGGACGATGTTGCCAATGTTATTGATTTTTAGCTAGTAGAGGCGCAAGGGTGTGTTCGGGACAAAGGGACAATGCATAATATTTGTTTTTATTAATTATTGCACGAATTTGATTGGGAACCTTTTTTTCTTATCTGGGGAGTTTGTTTTAAATCCAAATAAACAATTTTTAAAACTTTAAATTATGTATATTTGCGAAAGGTATGACTTATTACCGTAACTATTTGGTTCATATTACCGTACAGGTACGGTACTTACCGTACGGTTGGCAACACTAGTGAAAATACAAGAGAGACACGTCAAAGATATTACTATCTTATACGCTAGAATTTGACAGAATTTTGACTTTTTGTCTTTGGGCATTTTAGGTGTTTATTGTTACCCTTTCCATGGTCCACATTGAAAATTTCTGATAAAAATTTCTCTAATTTTAGCTTTACTTCTAAAAGTATTATTTTCAGTTAATTTTAATGCTAGATTGTTCAACATGTGCACTAGTTTTGAAAGCACACGTTGAAAAATATATACAATAAATCTCGTAGTAAACCGTTAAGTGCATTACGGAATTAGAAAAACCTAAAATCAGGTTGTATTAAAATGTTTCAGTATTATGGAATATACACCATTGTTAAAATTACATATGTTTAAATGTTATTTTTAAAGTTCTTTTTGTCAATTAATTTTCAGGAAAGGATTTTTAAAACCAAAAAATATGTATATAAAATTATCCAGGAAAATAAAAAATAAAAAATTTTAAAAATGCGTTTAATTTAAATCCTCTCAAAGAAAATGTAATATTGCACTTTTAGAATTATTATTAATTTATTAAAAGCTGAAAATGTAGGTTAAACACGAATTTTGTTTTAGCGCAGCAAGCAATTTTCAATTCAAAGGAGCTTTTATTTCGGGAAGTTGGAGATCCGCGTAGAAAACCTTTTAAAAGCTATAGCTTTAACGAGGTAGAAAGATATGAATTTAAGGTAAAATGGTTTTTGAAGTTATACCTATTAGGCAATATAAGTATAAAATGGAAAGTAGTAATTTCATTTATGCGCTTGGGAGATTAAAAAGTTTTTGTGTTTTTTACTAGTACAGAAAATATAGTACGTCCATTTACTAGCTAATAATGCGTAGCCAAAAAAAAATTTCAATAACCCTGTCGCCATGTCCTTTTTTGGTGAATTATTTTGATTTTAGGCTAAAAAATATGTAGTTTTTGGCTTATGTAACTTTTTCTGGAAAAATAAGTTACAACAAATAGGGTCACTTTTAGAGGAAAATATTAAAATCCCAGGTGGTGGTTCCGATATGGTAGGCCCATTTTCTTATAAGAACATCTTATATTTTTCATCAAACTTGTGAGCCAGAGAGTTTTTGCAGTTGCTGATTAAGATTCTGCACCTTGACTAATAATTTTTTTATTTAAAAAATATGACAAACGAAATTTAATCCAGAAAACGACTACACCAAATTGGATTTATCGTTTTTGATTTAGGATTTTTCTGATTTCAGATGCGTAATCAGATAGCCCGAAAACCCCCGATTTAGGATTTTAATATTAAAAAAAAAGAAGAAATTGAAGCCAAAATTTAGGTCTTACATACTGGTTTCGTCATTTTAAACATTAATATTTCCCATTTTGACTGCATATTTGTGACCAGCGACCCCAAGAACACCCTAGTAACCATTTTCAAAACTATTTTGGCATAGGTCCGACCACATTTACAATGAGATGGTCAAGAAGAAGTTGTATCCGCCATATGGATCAGCCATTTTCTTGGTAGTGTCAAATGTTGGTGTTATAGCATCAGTGATCCCCACGCAATTAAAAGGTAATTTGTGTACCTCGAAGATCCGGCTATAACTAGTTTTAAAATACTAATATAAAGATAATCAAGTAATTTTATGCTTTCCAATCTCTTATTGATTTTATCTAAATGTATTTTCAAATCTGATAAAATATATTAGAATGCAAAATAAATGTAAGTTTTCTACAAATTTTTAAAATATTACTTACTGATTGGACGATAACATTAAATAAAATAATTTTCCTTACAACCAATGATGTATTTAATAATACTTCTTTAAAGATCTGGGTCATACATCCTTTAAAAGTAAACAATAAGAGAGTGAAATCTCATAATCATAAATCAATTCCAAATCTATAAAATCTCACGCTGTGAAAACCGTAAATCATCTTAAGCCGTCAAACTTGAAATTTCCACATCCTTAAAATAACGGTAACTTTAATTTTTTAACAAAAGATAGTTTTGTGATATCCACAAAAATTATAAATTAATTTATGACAATGACCTTACCGTGGTAGATGTACTGGGTGTGAGGACATTTAGTATAGGCTTACAGCACTTTTGTGAGATCAGCGAAGTTAGGATCGCCGGACACGGTTAGTAAGTGGATGAGTGACGAACAGTAAAGACCGTGTGTTGTTGGGTGTGGTTTGAAATTCACGTTAAGCTTTAGGTTGCGTGTGGATAAAATTTAACGGAAATTAATGGGGGTAATTCAGATGTAGTAGTTATTTGTATAAGGACCGTGGCACTACTACGTGGTCTAAGAGGTGCTGTAATGCAATATCTAAATGTTTTGATACTTGGACGAGGTTGACGGAACTAGGAAAAATGGGTTAAACATCAAAAAACACGGCACCCACGGTACCTTGTACTTAAGCTCCATACAAGCCTTCGTGGGCTATTATAAAGATAAAATTAAAATTATCGTCAGTTACATAAACAATAAGACAACTGCTTTTAAACCTACAAAAACATATGTTAAACATTGTGGTTGGGATTAAACCCTAAATTCTCATATTGAGTAGTAGCAAAAGCATATGATTAGAGTACCAATTACATGACTGGCCTTTAATCACTCGAATCCAGTAAGATCGAATATCCCGTGATGGTGTGGCTTCAAGATTGTGGGAGAGGTAAAATATTTGGGTGTCATCCTAGACTCTATTACCTGGAACCAACATCATCAGAAAATAAGAAAGAAAGTGGAGATGACTCGTACGTTAATCAGACGCGCTCATGGAAAAACATGGGGCCTGGAACCAAACATGGTTTATTGGTTATACAACATTGTGGTAAGGCCTATGACAATATACGAATCACTGGTATGGTGGACAAAAATGCGGCAAAGAATTGCTGTTACAGAACTGGCCAAGGTACAGAAACTTGCTTGCTTAGCTATAACAGGAGCAATTAAAACAACCCCAACAGCAGCCAGGGAGTGTTTCTTAGTCCTTCCACCACTTAACCTCACAGTGATGGGAGAGGCAAGAATGACCTACTTTCGACTGCAACAGAAACCAACTGGGGTCTACGCTAGTTTGGGGCACAACAACATAAAAAGTCAGATTGGCGGCAACATTCTGAACGAGAGAACAGACTAGATGATTCCTCATTCAACAAAAACTTCAAGGTAAAAATTCGAAGTAAGTGGCAGCAACCTGATCTCCCCGGCACGGTTGGAGACATCATCTGGTATACGGATGGTTCCAAAATCGAACAGGAAACAAGAACGGGCGTGTACAGTGAAATAAGGAATTCACAATTTTCCATTCTACTAGGAACACACAGTTCTGTATTTCAAACGGAAATATATGCTTTACTTCACTGTGCAAAAGAAAATAACAGGAGGGTTTATAAAAACAAGCGGATCTGCATAATAACAGACAGCCAAGCGTCACTGGGGGCACGAGTAACCCCAAGGTAACGTTCAAGCTGACATGGAAATGCCAAAAGAACTAAAAGTCCTCGGAGAACGCAACGGAGTAACTCTCTTGTGGGTACCAGGGCTTTCGGAAATAGAAGGCAACGAAAAGCGAATGAGCTAGCAAGACGGGGATCATCTACACCATACTTTGGACCAGAACCTGCCCTTGGAGTGACCAAAACCACAGCACGAGGGCAAACCAGCGAATGGATCCGAAACAAACACGAGGAATACTGGGAAAACCTCAGTAGAATTAGACATGGAAAAAGCTTTATAAGGGGCCCACCCAAAAGAACAAAGAAAGAACTACTTAGACAAAGTAGGAAAAGACTTCGCATAACAGTAGGGTTGCTAACAGGGCACGATAATCTAAGAGGGCACCTACACAAGATAGGCTCATACAATGGGGACCCACCTACCATATCCTGTGCGAATGGGAAGTATTGAATCACAAAAGACAGGCATTATTTGGGCAACCGGTAATGAGGCCACAGGAATATATCAACCAACCAGTCTTGGGGTTATACAAACTTGTAGGGGCAACAAGATTAATGGGAGGATTGGTATAAAAGATAATGGGAGATTAGGCACAAAAAGCCCAAGAGGCTGCGCTGCCTCCAGAAGTGAATTAAGACGGCTTCTTAACAAACAAATAAAAAGTTTTAGTAACAAGTGTTGAAACTCTAAACGTGAACCCCAGTAAATAAAACGTGACTCTAAGTGTGTTTGGTACTATTTATTTAAAACAAAGTGCATTTAAATGTAAGTAATGATTTTAAATAAATAAGTTTCTTTAGGTAATTAAAAATAACTTTTTTGTATAATAATAGGCACTTACATTTATATAAACATTGGAATACTATTGACTGGTATGCTACTAGTATAACAATTTTCACAAACTTTTAAAACCAAAGTTTTTAAAAATCTGGAGCTGGTCCTTACCTGAAAAAAAGAAAATATTATAAACTTGTTTTTAAATAAAAAGTAATATAAATGAGTTTAAAGTAAAGTAAACGAATATTTTTACAAATACAATTAAAAAAAGGCAACAAAAGATAATGCTATTTTCTGTTGTTTATTCCTTTTTTTTGGATTACTTATATTAAATAAGATTACAAAAAAGGACTTCAACTACCACTTCAACTTATATACACACTATTAAAAGAATTTATAAGGCAACATAATTTAAATGCTCAAAAAATTAAAATTAGATCAAATGACAAAAATTTATTTTTTACATTAACCACATATTAAAAGTTTCCATATACTCTTTAGAAACTTATTATTGTAACTGGCATTAAAATATAAATGAAGTAATAAACTTAAGAATTTTCAAATGAATTCCACTTGTAAAATAAACTACGTAACATAAATTTCTTGTCATTTATAACAAGACATAATACATCAAACAATCTAAGGCAAGTAAGTTTATCATACAAACTGATGTTTATGTATTATAGAAGAAAAATTATACTTATAAATCAACTTTATGTGATGATAATGATAACATAACGTCTTTAAAAAGAATGATATGATACAAAGGAAAAAACCAGTTTAAGAGCAAAGTACGAGAAATGTGTTGATGGCAATGAAGAGAGAATAAACAACATCTTTAAGAAGAAATATTTTTATTGTTAATATTTATTCAAATCAACAAAGCATAACGGATCTATGTGCATTAATTTACTACTAAACAAACTTTCTTTTTACAGTCTTTTATCTAGACGTCGTGCCTAAAGTTCCAGGGTTCTTTCTAATTGACATATATCTGGTCAATGGTCACGCTTCGATCTTTCATCATATCCATACTGACATACCTCTTCCACGATTACTCCATTCATAATTTTGTTGACACTAGTTTTCATCGGTCTAATAGGTATTTTCATAATTTCTAAGCGTTATTTTCACAGGACTATCAATTAATAGTTGATACGCGTCACTACCAAATGATCTAAAAGGGCATAAGCATATTACATCCATAGCCTAACCTCCTCATTCTCTATGTATCTCAAATTAGTCCCAATTTATAAAAACAGTTTAAATACGTAAAGAAAGCGTTCTCCTACAACTTTTGGCATTCTTGATTTCAACTAAAGAGACATTCGTCTTGTTGGTAACTCCTTTTTCATCATAAAGCTTCTTTCGCTTGCCTATTGATGACCAGTAGAGGACTTGTCCTTTTTAATAGTATGCTTCTGCTGTTATATATTTGACAGTTTAATTTCTGCTTAGCTTTTAATAACATAACATAAAGGCCATCTCACTTTAGTCCATCTGAAGAACATCCCACCGAGTTCTCTCCTTTATCCCTTTTTCTTCTTCTTCTTCCCTGGTAGCGGACTAAATTTACTACCGGAGGCAGCGTAGGCTCTTGGGCTTTTTGTGCCTAATCTCCCATTATCTTTTATACCAATCCTCTTGCTTCTTTTACGAGTCTGTATAACTCCGAGACTGGTTGGTTTATATATTCCTGTGGGCTCATTTTCGGTTGCCCATATATTGCCTGTCTTTCGTGATTTAACGTTTCACAGTCCCACAGGATATGGTAGGCTGTTTCTTCCCCATCGTCGCACATTCTGCAACTTGGGTCCCCATTATATGAGCCTATCTTGTGTAGGTGTCCTCTTAGATTACCACGCCCTGTTAGCAGCCCTACTGTTATGCAAAGTCTTTTCCTACACTGCTGAGTTGTTCTTTCTTCGTTTTTTTGAATGGGCCCCTTATGAAGCTTTTTTCATGTCTTATTCTACTAAGACTCCCCCAGTATTCCCCGTGTTTGTTTTTAGATCCATTTCTAGTGCTGTGGTTTTGGTCACTCCAAGGGCAGGTTCTGGTCCAAAGTATGGTGTGGATAATCCCTGTCTCGCTAGCTCATTCGCTTTTTCGTTGCCTTTTATTTCCGAATGTCCTGGTACCCACAGAAGAGTTACCCTGTTGAGTTTTCCCAGGACCTTTTGGCATTTGTCAGCTTGGAAGTTACCTTGGGGTATATAAGTGCCCCTAGTGACGCCTGGCTGTCTGTTATTATGCAGATTCGCTTGTTTTTATAAGCTCTCCTGTTATTTTCTTTTGCACAATGCAGTAAAGCATAATATATATCCATATGAAATATAAGACTGTGTGTTCCTAGTGGAATGGAGAATTGTGAATTCCTCATTTTACAGTACACGCCCGCTCCAGTTCCCTGCTCGGTTTTGAAACCATCCGGATACCAGATGATGTCTCCAACCGTGCTGGGAGTTGCTGCCACTCACTTCGATTTGGAATATTTACCTCGAAGTTTTTGTTCAAAAAGTAATGGGGAATCATCTGGTCTGTTCTCTCGCCGTGTTGCCGCCAACCTGACTTTTTATGTTGGTATGTCTCAAATTAGCGTAGACACCAATCGGAAGTAGCCCGACGCCATCATCTCTAGAATATCCAGTCCGTGTCAAAGTTTTTGCCATACAAATAAAAGAGAACAGTTAAGATTCCTCGGGTGTATTATTTTAACGCTTTTAAACACAGTGTCGAGGATGTTAAAAGCTAAAAATAAAAGCTTTGAATATAGTTTTTTAAAGTGATAAAGACATGTTCTGTAGATATATTTATTCCCACCCGGTATATAAATTATACTTTTAGTAGTTCTGACTTTAATTATTTTATACAGACGAGCGATATTGAACAAACCGCCTTAAATTAAAACAAAATAATAATAAACAATCTTTCGTGCTTGCTTAATAAATGTTTAATGTTAGAACTATGTTATCATAAATTAATTATACATAAAATAAACATAACTTTTTAACCGTGTAATGTATACTGTAATTTACTTCCGGATTTCAAATTAGTAATTTAATGTTTTATCCAAACATGTCGAGTATTGCACATAATATTATTAACAAAAAATAAGTAACGTACATTTTTATCAAAAGAAAAATATTCTTTATGAGGAAGGTTAAATTATATTTTGGAAATTGGCTGTTACTTCTTACTTAACTTTAATCATACTAAAAAAATTAAATTCCTTCTACTAGTCCGAGAGCTAGTGAAAAGGGTTCTTGAGGCACTTTGACAATTTTTGTAATTGCCTTTGGACCTTCAAACCTAAACAACAAAGTCTGGCTGAAGGGAATTAAAAAAATTCAAGGTTTGGTAGGAGAGACCTAGACCTTGAATTTATATTTAAGGGTCCTTTAAAGACAATTACACAAGTTTTCAAGGTGCCTTAAGAAGCTATTCAAAATTGTTCACCAGCTGTTCTACTAACAGCTATGATATTAATTATTTTGCATGTTAATACTTGTATATTATATATGTGCATTTTGTTTATTGTGTGTTTTATTTTACTGACTGAGCTTTTTTAAATTTACTGAGCTTTTTGTTTACTGCGAAAGAGTGACCGCAAAAATCGCTCAAACTGCCTGTTTTTTTACAATTCACAGAGAAGGGAGGAAAAGACTTACAAGAAGTGTGTATTTAATACCAAATTACTCGTCGTAAAAAAATAGGATAGGCATTACCTTTCGTTTTTTGCAAATTTTTAAAAATCACTCCTATTTAGGGGATGGAAAGTTGCCAAATCTAAAGAATTGAGAAAATAGCAGTGGTATTAAAAGTTATTCTCACTGCTTTTTTGTTTCGAATGGTCCTTGGAAAAATAAAATAATACAATTCCATTCCTAAGAAGGTTGTAAACCAAATCCCATGGACAATATGGGGGTGCAGTGATCCCCTAAAATATATAAAATCATATGCAACTTAAAAAATTGCAAAAAAAACACCCTCTTCTATGGGTGAAACCACCCTTATTTATAGAAAGAATTAAATTAAATTGTAGTTTTTTTAAGTCTTAACTTCATATTTTTTGATCCATGTTTATAAATCACAACTAACCAAAACCACCCCTGTAAGGGGGATATTTATCCCCAAAATATAGAAAATCATAATATACAACTTAAAATTGTAAAAAAATATTTAGATGTTTTAGGATATCTTAAATATGATTTTTTTTACCATAAAACCACCGTTCAGAGTGAGTTTTGATAATAAACCACCCCTAAAATAAAGAGTAAAGACACCCAAATTATCAGAAAAATTAAATAAAATAATAGGTTATTTAAAAAAGTTTTAGCTTCGTATTTTTTAATTCAAGTGTATAAAACAGCTATTCTTAAATTTTTCGAGTTTACTTTCAACCAAACCACCCCTATAAGGGTACATTTATCCCCTAAAATGTAACAAATTCATATACAAATTTTAGAATTGTAAAAAAAATATTGAAATGTTTTAGGATATCTTAAATATAATTGAACATAACTTTCGGTAGAACTACGTAAAGTAGTTATATATTTATTTGGTATTAGACATGTATTAAAACATATGAATATATTTTTCCGATTTCTAAAGTTGCATCTGATTCTATATATTTTAGGTGATGAATATATTTTTCTCATAATAAGGGTGGTCTTTGAACGAAACTCACTCTAAACGTTGGTTTTATGTTAATATCATATTTGAGATATACTAAAACATCTAAATATTTTTTTACAATTTTAAGTTGTATATGATTTTTTACATTTTGATGGATAAATATACCCCCTTGCAGGGGTAGTTAAGATTAAAAAGAAACTTAAAAAATCTAGACACACCTGCTTTATTTACTTGGATAAAAAAATACGATGCTCAGATATGCTGCTTTATTCATTTTCACCCTTAGGTAAGGTTAGTTGATTATTATATACAATTATTTCCTATTAGACATTTCCTTAAAAACGGTTTCTTGCTATTTTAAGAGTTGCATATAATTTTATATATTTTAGAGGATGATTGCACCCCCACATAGTCCATGGGGGTAGGTATACAACCTTTTCAGAAATGGAGATGTATTATTTTATTTTCCCAAGGTCCATTTAAAGCAAAAATCGCAGTGAGAATAACTTTTAATACCACTACTATTTTCGCAATTCTTCAGATTTGGCAACTTTCTAACCTATAAATAAGGGTGATATTTGAAAATTTCCAAAAAAACGAATAACAGTGCTCATCCTATTTTTTTGCGACAAGTAATTTGGTATAAAATATACATCTGTATGTCTTTTTCTTACCTCTCTGTGAATTGTGAAAAAACAGGCAGTTTTTGCGGTCACTCTTTGTTTAATATTCACAATATTTTGTCTGATTTTTGTACTGGTCGTAGATAAAAATTATAAACAAAATACAATAGATCAGCTAGAGGCCAGACATGTAGATCTATCTTAAGCTTAAACCATTTTAGTGAAAACGCCCAAACCATTTTAAAAATACGTTTTTAATAATATTTATATAAAATAAATTTTAGAGCTACCATATACCTTATTACAAAAATAAATAATGGAACAGACTTAACGATATAAAACAAAATCCAGACTTAACTGCCGCGCGTTGTTAAAAAAATACATAATGTATATCAATGTTAACTTTATATGTGCATTTAAATTTGACTTTCGCCATGGATCATTGAAGTTAGCGTATACGAACGAGAAAATTGATGGGAGTTGGATATAAACATATTATTTTTTAAAAGCATTAGCAATTGCGACTCGTAATCTCTTAAGGGGTTTACAATTTAAATTAACATTACAAGTAAAGTTATTGCCTTATTAAAAATTTACCGGTCTTTTATTTCTACAAATGTATTGTAAATATGTTTTATAGTTTTGTGACGGATTTAGGTTTGGTAATTGTCTCTCAAGTTGCCTCCTCTACGATTTTGACCAAATTTGGTATAGGGTTTTTTTGGGCGCTGATTACGAATTAAACAAAAAAAATCGGCAACGTTTTGTTTTCGAGATATTCATCATCAAATTTGAAAAGAAAACTAAGCTCATTTTCACTATATTTTCTTTTTGTACACAATTCTTGATTTTTACACTAAAGTGGCACACAATAAATACCTTTTAAAACCTTGTATTTTTATTTATTTTACACATTTTTTCCATTTAATTGCGAACTTTCAAGTTCAAAGGCAGCAGCCATAATTGTTTATAAGTGTGAAAGTGGAGGTTTGCAATTAAATGAAAAAAAGGTGTAAAATAAATTTAAAAACAAGTTTTTAAAAGGTGTTAGTAACATATTGTGTCCCAATTTAGTGAAATTAAGAATTCAAAGGAAACGTTGCCAAAAAAATATTTATTCAGATTTGTAGCCAGCGCCCCAAAAAAACCCATATACCAAATTTGGTCAAAATCGGAGAGGAGGCAACTTTCGAGACAATTACCTTATGTTTGAATAAGTTCTCGTTAGAAAAATTTCTTAGGAATGAGACCACTTCAGTCCTGGTCCCGGGGTATTCGCTATATAATCAGAACTAATCAAAACTTCGCTTTGATTATGGCAGATCCGGACGCGGATGTCAAATGAAGTGAAGTGCCGCGATTGCGAATATATCGGCAAATTACCATAGAAACGGCCTGCTTTCCACTGACAAAATTTTTACCTGGATCAACATTGACAAAGCCAAAAGAAAAAAACTACAGCGACAAAATTTTCCATTGTCAGGTAGCCAATCAATGTCAGTGACAATTATGATACATAAATAATAATTGTTATAATTCTATTTAATAAATGTTTTGGTGATAATAATAGTACTTTGCTTCTATCGTAAAATAAACATAGTCATGTCGAATATCATTCGAGAGAAAACTTTTAGGCCAACATTTTCTTTTGGTTTTATTCAAGTTTGTCGCTTTCAGGCGATCATGACATTTTTGACAAAATGACGAGCCGTCAGGCAAACTTTCATATCAGTCGAAAATTTTACCGGCAAAATTTTCTCTCTTATTATATATGACGAAAACACCTAAACAAAAAAATGTATCGCATTGATTTAAAAAGTCAGTAACCATGGGTACAGCAGCAAAAAATCTATAACGCATTGGTTCAAGGAGTCCATAAGCATGACCACTTACCAGGTGTTCTTCTCAAACGATTACGAACATATTTTACAATTAGAGCTTCAACCTGTTCTGTAAAACGTATCTTTTTGTGTTAATTGCAATGAATTTTGATAGTGTAATTACCCTTTTCATTTATTATGTTAAATATTTAATTGATTTTAAAACGATTTTTCTTAAATCGAATAAAAGGAACGCGATGGATTGTTTTTCTTTAATTAAAACAAATTTACACAGCAGGTTTGTGTCGTCATAAGTTGTTTTGGTCTGACGTCAAGTAAAACAAAATTTCAGATGATATCTGACTAAGGTCGGGACCAGGACACATTTCTGACTGTGAATGCAAATGCTATTTTTGACATAGGTCTTTTATCATTTTTCATATTAATAATTTTGACAGTGGTTACCTTTAAAAGATGTGTGTTAAAGGTATTGTATTTTCGTCGCGTCACTTTTTACAGATGGATACATTAAAGCACCTGGTATATCCACGTATTAATATTTATATTCAAAAATTAACAAATGTAATAGAACCTAGTTCATTTTTTAGAGGGTACTATATTTTTATGTTTATTACCTTGTTTTGACGTGCATTATGGCTAGTAAAATCTTACTTTATAAATTAACATATCTCAAACTTTATAAGGGTTCGCTTGTATATCCAGAGTCGTAAAAGTGAAGTGATATTCTAATTTTAAATGAAGGAAATTTTATTGCCTTAGAAACAGTTACATTCTCATAGTTCAGTCAGTTCGGCTATAAATAAAATCTTTTTTCTTTCGTATATGTTTGTGTATACAAAACCTTAAGTAAGTATTAAAAGGTTTAGTTCTTTTTTATTATATAATCGGGGACATTTTGACATAGTCTGTAAATGATACCAGTGACATAGTTAGATAGTAAGGTCGATTTTAACTTTTTTTTTGTTTTTTGGGTTTAACATTTTAGTAACTATACGTCGCGCCTGTATCTGGCTTTTCAGTGTGATACATGACCTTAAGAAATTTTTACAGGCAGAAGAAACATATTAGAACTCCTCTGAGCTCCCGGACACTGGGTAATAGACAGCAATGTAATAGAAAGGTTTGTTCCATCTAAAAAATTTTAAGGGCCCATAGTTATCAAATCAGGCGACGAAGACAGATGGAACCAAAACAACATATTGATCATTGATATGCGTTACCTTTTAAGAAACTAACAGCTAATGTCTTTCTTCTGGGGCGCACTTTGATAAGACAAGCATTAGGACTACTGACAGGTCTCGGTTATCTAAGTAAACACTTTCAGAAAATGAGCATACACAAAGGTCAACCAGCCAACCAACCAGCCTACCAACCAACTAACGAAGCATGGTTTCTTCTTTGTTTAAGTATCTTTTTAAAAATTCTTATTAAGAAAATAATTTGCAAGATCACATTTCTACCCATAACCTGCTCATTAAACTAAACATCGAAACAATAAGTATAAACAATTAGTTTATATCACTTCTAACTAATCGCGACATTGTTTAAAATAGTAATTATGTTGATTATCGCATATTGTGATTCAGGACTTATCTTTTAAAACTTAAGAACACTTTCCTCTTTGCTTATTAATGACATAAACTAAGTTCCAGTATTACATTTTTTTTGCACCGTTTCCCTAAAAAGTTCTTTTATTTTATCCAAGAAACAAGGAAATCTCAAACGCGTTCCATTATTTAACTTTCTATCGTTTTGAGCAAATCTGTTAGTCACAAACATAAGTTGGTTGAATGTTAATTAAATATATATTTAAATAAATGAGAAAAGGTAATGACATCGTCAACATCCGCATCAATTAACAGAAAAAAGATTAATAAATTTCACTGACCATGTGACATGAAAATATACTCGCTCTGCTCTTATCTAAAACGTAATATTAGAACTTAGTCATAGTCGATATCAACGAATATAAATTAAAACATATTTTTATAAGCGATTTAATATATAGAAAAATCTTTTTCACAAATTTGACCTAATTTATATTGGTAAGTGGATCTTCCCTTGTGAACATGCAAGGATCAAAAATCGTTGTGATGCATTGTCAATTAGAAAACCTAGTTTATGCTGTCGGTGCACTTTTAGGTTTTATTTTTCATTAAGGTTTTTTGCACTAAAATAGACAGAATTTAATGTTAAAATTCTTAAATCCGTTTTAACATTATTGTTAATAGTGTGCCACCAGAAACAAGTTTAATGCGCCAGTATTAGTATATTGTTAAGCACAAATAATCATACAAACTGAAGATAAGAGAAATAGATGAGACCAAATTTATGATAATCCGGAAACGAATCAATATACTGTGCCAACTTCAATTAAAAACCAGGAAGTCGAAAGAGTTGTTTCATACACGTACCTAGGCACAACAATAAACGAAGATTGGGACCATTCTCGTGAAATTAAATGCCGCATTGAAAAATCCAGAGCGGCGTTTTAAAAATCTCAAATATTTTTAAAAGCAACGACCCTAATCTAACAACAAAAGTAAGAATGATTCGCTGTTACGTGTTCCCAGTGTTGCTTTATGGAGCAGAATCATGGACACTCACTCAGTACTCCACGGAAAAGCTTGAGGCATTTGAGATGTGGCATGGGCGAAGACTTAAAATACCCTGGACAGCCCACGTCACAAATGTAAAAGTGCGCGAGAGAGTTATTAAGGATAAGAAGATCATAAAGAAGATCAAGACTAGGAAGCTTAAGTACTTAGGTCACATAATGCGGAATGGGAAACGTTATGAACTCCCACAGCTGATTCTCCAGGGGGAAAGTCCTAGGACGGAGGTGACATGGCAGTTGGACAATCTCTTGGTTAAGGAATTTGACAACATGGTTTGGTAACACAACGACCGACCCTTCCAAGGCAGCTATTTCAAAGGTTCAAATTGCCATGATGATCGCTAATATCCATTAGCGGATGAGCACTCAAAGAAGAAGAAGATTGGTCCCGTGTCAAGGTGCGCAAAAGTATATTTTGTTACTCCTAACATTTGTGCTTTAGTAGTAAAGTATCCTGTTTAATTATAATGTGCTATTTATAGTATATTTTTTATGGACAGATCTACCACTAGTTGAACCAGCTAAGCAAAATTTAGACAGACTGGTAAAAGTTAAGAACTTGACCAACATAAATATATAAAGGATTACTGTAGGTTCACTAACTAAATAAAAGGTAAATTTATAAATATACTTAAAATATTAAAAAGTTTAAAAAAAGTTTTGTGGCTCATTTAGTCAAGATAATTTATTTATATAGTGCGCTATTTACTGATTAAAAGCTAAAAAAAGTAACAACTATTTCACAAAACGTCTTTTTGACTGGAGTAAAAACCATTTAAAATTTATTTGTAAATTCCAAACATAAGCACCACACGGTATTTCTGTTATTTTCGGAAAGAATTTGTACTATTTTATAGGAAAAAGAAATAGGTAATAATTAATGATCTCAGAGTTTTAATAACTGTTCGTAGTATTAATTTTCAAAGGAAATTTAGCGATAAAATAATTTAAACAAAGATACTTCAAGCAATTGAAATAAAAAGCAACCAAACAGTACTCTTAGATGTTTTCTTATAATAAGGTCGTTTACACATGCTGCAGTAATGTAATATTGATATTTTTTTATCACAAATTGCTTTGTTTAGCTGGTAGAGGACACTAAAAATTTTAGGAAAAATTGTTTTTTTTTTTAATTTTAAATGCCCTAATGATTTAAAATGTTTTTTGGGTTACCAGGTAACAAAGAAATCGATTTTTTTTTTAGGAAAAACATATCGCTTTCAAATTTTAAAATATTTTATGGTATCACCAGATGCCGGTTTGGATGTAATAACATCTGTCTACCACCTCAGGTTTAACCGACAGTGACGCCAATTTTGATATTTTAAATGGAATACCCTGCATATTTTTCAAGATTCGAATTCTACAAAACATCTCTGATATAAAACCTGTGTATCCTTTACCTATCCTTGTCGGTTTTCGAAAAAATGGCCATTGAAAATGTCCAAACCATAGCACAGTAAGCAGTTATATGGAAAAACAATTAAATATCATAAAAAATTATTAAGCCTAATTTAACTCTTCCTGTAAACTTTATCTGCTAAGGTCGTAATATTACTACCTTCGGCTTTAGCGGAAGTGTTGTAAAATTAAAATTCCTAACATTATAGTTCAAAAATTTTATTGGCACGTGGTTTATTAAACATTAGGTTTAAATTAGGCATATCTCTCTATCTATTTTTATTTATGGGGACCTTTGTCTTAACCTAATAACTTTTAAGATATGAACTTTTTATTGTTTATTCCGAAAAAGTTAAAAAAACCATACTGGACTGCTTTAAATTATTAAATCTTTAATCATGGCAGCCTTAAGTTCGTCTTACATTCTCCTAGTTGCATTAGTTCAAAACGTTTTTTACGCCTATCCACGGCACAATGCTAGATATGTGTTGCTAATGTTGGAAAACCAACGACTATTCATCAAACAGCACATGGATAAAAATGCGTTATGAACTCCTTAATAATAACCAAACATCTGTTTTCAGTAGCTTAGTACATCCTCAACAGTTTCTTTCCTACGCTACAACATCAAATTCCTATACAGAGATGGTACTTTTGGCGAAATGCCTGATATCTCCCCACTCGCATATAACTGCATACTCTGTGGTTTTTGGAACATTTTCAATTGTCATTTTCTCAGAAATCAACAATGATTGGTTTATGGTATAATACAAGTTTTGTATCAGGAATAGCTCGTAGATTTCGAATCAAAAAAAAATTACATTGTGTTCCATTTAAAATATCAAAATATTACTAATAACACAATATATCATCCTAAAATTTATTAAGACGCTTGAAGAATGACATTAATATATGACAGGTGCATTCAAAATAAATAAAAAAATATTTCTATTTTCTTAACAGAAAGAATCTGGAACCAAATATAATACAAAAAGAAACCTGTTCTAATAATAATTAAAAAAACTGTTGAGATGTCTTAACAGTTTAAAAGATTTCTTTTGCTGCAATTACTCCCTTTGCGCACAGGCTCTCTTGGGTTTTTAAAAACTGTTGCACTTTCTCTCTCTTGCAAGAATACGATGGGCGCTATTGTTTCTGCAACTGTCCGACTTGGTAACTGTTTTAGTGATTTTTAGGGTATCAACCAACATGGGTAATAATAAGGCGAATGAACAAGGCCGCGAGCATAGCAAGCGCGTTCAGGGTTGAGTTACATTAAGCGCCAATTAATGTCCGAGTTAGTAATATTTTTTCTTGAACCGTCAGTAAATCCGTCATTACTCTACTGTATAGGCGACCGCAAAGTTTCACTTTTTCTCCGCCGGAGCTTTTCTTTTTACTTTCCCGCCCTGCGGAGAAAAAAGTGTTATTATAGCAACATAGATGGAAACACACAACAAAACAAGAGTCAACAACTCAATAATTATTAAACTGAAATTTTTATTTATTACTCAATTGAATATTAAATGTACTTACTCAATAACTGCATATCAATACGAAATTAAAACGCAATCGGAGGTGCAAGTTTAAAAAAAAATATTAATATTGACAGTGTCCACTGACAGCTTTATGTTACATTACTATAGCAACTATTCACCAACATCGGTCTAAGCCGCCTTGCGAAGCCACGTATTTTTAATAATTATTACCATTAAAAAGAGATGTTTTTGCATTAATTTGTCGACGTTTCAAGGAAAAACAGCATATTTTATTTGCAGGAAAAGTTACTTTTCATAGCTTGCTCTATTACTCGTTAAACACGAGCGAGCCATGAAAAGTATCACTTTTCCTTCATATAAAATAACATACTATTTTTGACGATCGTCCTGTAAAATATTTCACGCAAAAAACCTTCAAACTGTTAAAACCCCTTAGGTATTTATTCAAGAATTGTCTACATATTTCAGTTGATTTTTCATATTAGTTTGTTTTTTTTTAACAAATTTTATAATAAAATTTATGTTTAAAATTCTAAATTAAATGTATAAAAATTTTCTAATTTTAAATTTCTTCGACACGTCATATCATGTGTCATGACGAATAATTATTGTTCATATAAAAAAATATCACCGCTTCCTTTGGATTACCATTAGGTTTATGATTCAAACAGTAAAAAAGAAAGGATTATATAAGTAGTCAACCAAAAAATGAACAGTTCTTTTAATTAAATTTTATTTCGCAAATATTCTTAATTTAAGGATACCGTTTGTTCATGAGCTCATTTTATTCAAGAGTCTCCTTTTATTTTATTTTTGTATTAATTTTATTTTATGATCGTATATTTACGGTTTTTCTGTTCATTAAAATTTTGTACTTGAATAAATCCTTTTTTTAATTTATTCTTTTGAATTACAATTAGTGTATATAGGTAATTTATATACTGCATATTATAACCTTTATTTTATTAGAATTCTACATAATAAAAGAAATATTTATTTTGAGGCTTATTAGATTGTATTTTGTGTTCATTTGGACATAAATTAGAATTATTATTAATTCCTTTAATATACCAACTAAAATTAGACAATGCAAATATGTTAAACAAAATATTTATTTATTTAAATAAAGGGGCGGCCAAAAAAGTTTGAAATAAATGGGATTTTTTGTTAAGGCATTAAAAAAAAGTTCTTGGCAATTAGTTGTGCGTGTCAAATAAACTAAAATATAAATTTTAACACTTGCGACGTGATTGCTGTTTTAGCTGCGAATTTGAAACATGTGATATGGAATTTAAAAAAATGAGGCTAGGGGTGACAATATAAAAAAGTTCTAGGACACAACTGTTTAGAATTTAGTTTTTGGCTTATTTACTAAAATTTAAAGGAAAATATATGCATTTAACAAAAAATTGTGATTTTTGCCACATCCTGTATTTATAAAATTATAATTTTTCTTTTTTGTCACTAAAAATTATTTTATTAGCACTTATTGTATCTTCTTTTTTATGTACCGCCTTCCTTTCGGAGGTTGGCTATCATCATTGCTATTATGATTTTGGAAGCTGCTGCCTTGAATAGGTCGGATGACGAGACATTGAACCACTCCCGCAAATTTCTAAGCCAGGATATTCTTCTTTTTCCCACAATTGTTCCCTGGATTATGAGTTGCAGAATCTTATATTTTGGAACTCTCATGATGTGGCCGAGATATTGCAATTTCCTTTTCTCACTTCATGTAGGACTTCCACGCTTTTCTTCATTCTTCTTAGATCCTCCACGTTGGTCATATGTTCTGTCCATGATATTCTCAACATCCCACGGTAGGTTCACATCTCGAAGGCTTCTAGTTTTCTCTCGAAATGCACGTTAAGGGTCCAAGTTTCTAAACCATAAAATAGAACTGGAAATACATAACATTTGAGCATCACAATTCTTAGGTCCAGGCTCAGATCGCGACTACAGAGCAGCTTCTTGATCTTCACAAAGGATGCACGGGGTTTCTCAATGCGAATCCTTATTTCTGAACAATAGTCCACGGAACAGCTGACACTTGTACCTAGGTACTCATACGTCTCGACTCTTTCCAGCCTTTCTCCTTCCACATACAGATGTTCGTTGGTCACTTTAGTCTTGGTGACAATCATGTATTTAGTCTTCCTAACATTTAGCGTCAGACCATATTCCCGACTAGCTATACTTACTTATTGTATAGTTTTTAATAAAAACAAATTTATTTACTTACTTATCATTGATCAAACAGAAAAAAATAAAAATTATTATATGCGTGTTGCAATGCCCAGTATCTTAAAGTAAATACTCCATAGAGCCAATCAAAATACTTTGCTTAAATTTGAAATAAAAGATTTTATTTAATAATTTAATTTTAAAGTATAAGTTTGATTTAAATTTCTAAATTTAAGTTGCCTTTTATTTTAAACTTTCCTGACGACCCAGGGTATGATTCCTACGTTTTCCACGATATAATTCCTAAGTTTTCATTTAAATACGGACTAATGGTAATAAGATACGGAACACTGTGTTGACACTTTAAACACACATCTCTTTGTTGATTAACCATCGCATTTAAAGGGCTGCTATCAAGTTTTTTCTCTTAGATACGGTAACGCATCGGGTCTACAGTAATTTTTTTTCGGGGTATTAATGATAAAAATATTAATTGATCATATAATAGATCATAAAATGTACCTAAAACCAGATTATAATCAGTTTTGACCCATAATTTTTACTACTAGCTTTATTTTTTATTACATATAACATTTTTTAAATTTTCGTCATAGCAGTAGTCATATGAAAACCTAATAACAAAAACATTTTTTATTTGTTTCAAACTTTATTGACACCTCCCTATTTTGGTCGATTCAAGGAATACCATTATATTGCATATTATAACATACTACCAAGACACACAAAAAACATCCCTGTACATCTTAACAAAATAAGTAATTTTTCTGCCGTCTGTACATATTTAACTTTGCCCCATTTATTAACAAAAATAGCTAAATGAGTCTCAAAATAAACCAAGTCCCTTTTTCAGGGTTTATAAATAGAATACGAAATTACACGCTTTATATTATGATATTTATTAAAACGATTTACCTTTAACATTTAACGTAATATTCAATTTAAAATTAGGTAGTTATCGCTTTTCAAGATAAAATTATTCTTTATATAGCTTTTTAAGCGTTTATAAAAAAGTATGGTTACTTTTTGCATGAATACTTAATTGCTCAACCTAGCAGTTTCCCAATGTCTCATATACAGTATATAATATTACCATCACAACTGCAATTAAAATTACAAAACTGGAAAACTTTAGGCAGCTTAGATCTACTGCTTTTTCTAGCTAGACACCCACCCTTGTATTAATGCTTAAATTTGGGAATCTGGAAACACAAAATTATACATGGCGGGCACTACGGATTCTACCCCAAAAAGATCCACTGCGGATCTCCATTAATTTGTTTTACAAGACTGTAACAAGTCAATTAAAATTTTTGGGAAATATGAGATGATTGCTTTCATATATCTAAGGCTTTTGACCAGGTTTGGCATAATGCGCTCCTAAACAAACTTCCTAAGTGTTTTCGGGTGCCATTTAACGTCTACACTAGCAACAATGACATTTTTGACCAGATTCTTCTTCAGAAAATTTTGTTATTTGAGCGCGATTTGTGTTTTTTACAGTTACTTAAAAATTGTTTTTAGCAAAAAACTGGAATTATCTCCTGAAATTTTTTGTGCCTTAAAAAAATGTAGAATGGTCACTTCTGAATGGTACACACCCACATGTTTGCCCAATGACTTCGGTGAAAACAGGGAAACACACAAGCGTCCTTCGGATTATTTTTGATCCAGACAATACCTGGCGCAGAAATCCAAGAAATTAAATTAAAGTGTCGTTCGTCTACATTCCTGATTTGGCATCAAATAGCTTCATTTTGTTGCCGAACGTTAAGAATAAATTGCGTGTACAAATTTTTTTTTTTTGGCAAAAGAAGCCGTTGATGATTGAAAAAAACATACTTTAAGGCGGTCTTAAGGGGGTGTCCGGTTAATTGCATGACGCGTTTTTGGCAAGTTTCGTGAGATTTTTCAGAATGTGTTTTTTTTAGTGTAAATACGTTAATCCATGCTTGATTGCGTTAAAGTTATATTATTAAATAAAAAACAATTTGCCTAATTATTTTTATTTAAGACTAGCTAAGATTAGTATTAAAAACTATTAAGAATGTAGTCTAGAATCATATTGAGAAAATATCATTGTGTAGGATTAGCTTATTTTAGTGAAGAACCATGTTTAACTTATTTAAACTAAGTGTAGGTCAAATTCGGCTTAAACCTTCCCTCCTCCTAAAGGCCTTACGTAATTAATGGACGCCCCCTAGGAGGAATGGAAAAATGCTTTGAGTGGTTCGCACTGCAGGCAAGTGTATAGAGTATAGATCTTAAAGGAGAGTATTTTAAAAAACAATAACCATTTTCAATGACAAATTACCGTTTTTTTTATTATTAGGCCCAAAATATAAAAAAAGCCTCTCATAAATTTGTGATTTGGTAAAGACAAAAAAGTGCAATAAGGGAATTATAAAAAATAAGTAAAAACATGTGATCTAAATAATCTTCAATTAGAGAAGAATTACAGATATTTGTTTTAAAAACACATGTGTAGTATTATTTAAAAATATGGATACTAAGGTTAAATATACAGTCAAAAAAAAACCAGCGCTAACACACTTGGGTCGAAAAAAAGCCCCTTTATAACGTTATCGCACACTTTTTTATATTGCGGAAATTAGCTAATAACTGCATTATAAATAAAAGGCTGACATATTTTGAAATACTAAGCCGCAATTACTAATTGCTTCATTGCAGATAATGTTCTTATTAATTGTTATTTCAAAATTACCAATAAATAGTGTAACACAATTAATTACTAAACCATAACAAAATAAATTTTGCCGTTTTGCAAAAAAAAGTGAATCTAATATTTAAAGGAAACCTTTTTATTGCATTATTTATATTTGTATGCTGGAAAGCAGTGTGTATGGAATTTATTTTTATATGGAAAATGAAAATAATTATTTTAATAAATACTTAGTTAATATCACTTAGGACCAGGATTTCCTAAATTAATAATAAAACGTGCAGAAACTCCCTAATTAAAAAACGCCTCTGGCGGTGAAGTCCAAGGGTGGTAAACTTAACAAGGAGTGCTCGATTTTTACTATTTGTCTGCAGATACAGGTTATGTTTGGACGTCATCCGTTTGCCCATTTTGCCTAGAAGGTAGATTTATTTTATTAATTTTTGTTAAATATTCAACTTTTAAAAACTATTTTGGATATGAACTTACTATTAGAACTGTAATGTATAACATTTTAAAAAATTAAGACTTTATACCATTTGTAAACAAAACAAACAGGCAAACGGATTACGTCACAAATACCGAATTGACATTTAAATTGCCGTATATTGGCTTAAATGGGATCGAGCACTCCTTGTTAGGTTTATTACCCTTGGGTGAAGTCTGCATTTTCCGAATAACCTCTTTTTAAGCAGATGGAGTACGTTCACACTTGTAGATATTAGTTTATATTTTAAAATATAGGTGGAATCATGTACTATTCATTTTTTTTCTATAAAATTAGTGACTGTAATTAAAGTTTATTTAAGTAATACTTTAGT
Organism: Listronotus oregonensis; assembly: GCA_019359885.1. Lineage (NCBI taxonomy): Eukaryota > Metazoa > Arthropoda > Insecta > Coleoptera > Curculionidae > Listronotus > Listronotus oregonensis. Next base: position 45,050 of record JAHBCN010003571.1, on the reverse strand, counting down.
TTCAGCCAGAAATTAAGTAACTAATCATTAAATTGTAAAAACAACAAACAACTCTCTTAAGTTAACTAAGACAGTTAGTATCTTTTATTTTATATATTTTTAAAACTTTTTTGTGTTATTTTAATACTTACTACATCGAAAATGTAATAATTTAATAATGATTTTAAAGAAGAAAGGAAGATATTTGTAAATAAAAGGTATACTAAATGTAGGAAAAGTATTCTATATAATATGTATTTTAATTCTTTAATTTTAAAGCAGAACCGTAGAAATACTTTTAAAAAGCCACATTTCCCCTAGAGCACTTGACCAATAATTTTATTTTTATTTATTTTAAGCCTTATTTGTGTAAAATAAATAAATATCATATTTCTTGCTGTTTTAAACTTCGAGAAAGGAAAAATCTATTTTTGCAACTAAACCTACTTATAAAGAAATTGAAATCCATTTCCGTTTTACGTCGTAGTATTCGTTAAAAACGCAATATGACTGCAACTGTAAGATAAAAGATTTCAGTAAATTTAATATAAAACACGAATATATACATACGACATATTTATTTTTACTTTATTTGAAATAAAGCTTTATATCAAATCGGAAAAATATTGCACCCGAAATTTATTAAATGCGTGTCAATGTCCACGTTTTTAAATCTTTGATTTGCTCTTTTAAGCCCTTAGTCGTTCTTTCATTCCTAAAGGTGCGTCCAGACCGGACGCGCCGAACCGCGCAAAACGTTTTGCAACGTTGCATTGCATTCATTGTGGACGGGAAAGTGCGCACAAAGTCGCACTAACGATCTTCTTTGCGCGTGTTCGTTGTTGTTCCGCCAGTTGTCGGTACATCTAAAGAAAACCGAGGCTCGTGCGCGTTTTGGCGCGGTTAGTTTGGACGAAGTTTTTGAAGTGAACTGTAACAAAACGTTTTTTTTTTTGTTTTTACGTGAGTGTATTGATTGTGTCCGATATCGTGTATTGACTGTTTTTGGTAATCGTGTATTGATTAAGAATGTCTGACGAGTGGATCCACGAAAAAATAATTAGATTAATAAATATTTATGAACCCAAGCAGGAACAGTGGGAACCAACCCATAACAATTACCACCTAAAAAATAAAAAGTATGACGCTTGGCAAGAAATAGCTAATAGCCTAAATGTGCATGTCGATATTATTAAATCGAAAATTAAACTATATGTTTAACGAGCAATATTCACCACACAATTAATCGCTCGGGTTGGAACACTGACGAACAACTGTTTGTTGCAAAGCGCAGCAGCCGGATTGGACGTTTCTCGCGCAAAGACCAAATTATGTTCGCTAAAGATGCTGCAACGTTCACAAATTCTCAGCGCCGCTTGGCGCGGTTCGGCCCCCCCCCTCTTTTGGACGCACCTTAATGATTGAACAGAGTAATTCTTTAACAAACTCTGCGATGTTTTCGAGTTAAAACTTTTCCCTTCGAGTGAAGATTGCTAGCTCAGAGTGTTGCTTTAAAAAATATTATAATTTTACCTGTATTTTATTATTTTTGCGGTATGTTTTTAAATCCATATAAATATAACTTTTGTTTCCGAAAAATGATGGAGTTTGTAACTAAGCATCCGAGTGGTGTGAAATTTATGAAAAATTATTAACAATAAAAACCTTAAGGCCGGCAAAATCATTCTGGTGTTCCTTCAGTACTGTATGTACACTTTTGACTCTCATCTCGGAGCGAATTTACGAAGTATATAAATCTGTCTATATTTCTGTCTATGTTGAAATAGCGCGTGATGCACAAGAGCAAACAAGGTTTAAACTGAAAGTATATTTTGGCAAACATATCCGCCGTTCTTAATTATTTCTTAGTTATTTTAACTAACTATTATAAGAAATAAAACTTATACAAGAGTTCAACAATCTGCATTTTTTTGGCTACAGATTGTCTACAGGAAGTTTTTTTGCAACAGATTATCTAGGTACATAGTTCTTTGAATTTGACAAAAATTGTAGTTTAGTGGTGATAATTTTTTGTAAAGAATCAATAAACGAACAAAATGAGTTTTCTATTTTTAAAAAAATACTTAACTTAGACCCTTTTGATAGCTGATCCTCCGGAAAATGATTGCTTATAATATATTATTTAAACAGGCTAACGGCGGACAATGTCAGCCAAGTACTTTTTTCAAAATTACAGTTTAAAAATTTGGCAGTAATATTTTGGACGGCACAACCTGTTAACTGTAATTGTTTGATTTAAATTAGTTGTAACGGAACTCTGCCTCCCCGTTACTGCATAATTTCGCCTCCATCTCGTTACTGCGGAACTTCCGCAAAGAATCGACCTCCGCCTCCGCATCCGTATCCACAAAATGTATGCGGAGTTTTAACGGAGGTTTATTTACAACAACATACAATGCGCAAAGAGCGACGCTGGGCCGGATGCTTGTTTGCGAGTAAAATGGTCAAGATTTTGCTTGTTGCTTGATGCAAGTTGAATTGCCGATGACGAACCATCTGTGGCCAAGAGTAGTACATGTATAATACATGTATGATGTAATATAATAAATATTTTGACTTTAATAAATCATGCATTTCTATTTTTTCCACTTCAAATTTCACCTCCGCCTCCGCCTCCGTTAACCTCCGCATCCGCGAAGGCGAACCTCTTCTTCTCCGCATCCGCCTCTGCCTCCGCTAAGAAGGCCCCCATTTCAAACCTAATTTAAATTTAGTAAATGGGTTATTTAACTTTAGTTATCTTTTTACCAGTTGTATATATTTCACAAGAAAAAATCCTGCGAACGTGGTTTGCTGTCCAATGTTACTACCATTTCTATGTTTAAAAATAATAGATATTTTTCTGACAACAGGTAAATTTGTCATATTCAATTGGGCTTTTGCTGGCATTGCTCGCCTTAAAATTATCCCAAAAACCGGACCAATTTGGTCCTGGTCCCAGGCAGATCGCTTAAAACAGGCAAAAGAAAAATCCCTCAAAAAAACCTTAAAAATTCAAAATACTAATCTACGTTTCAGTGGAAAGTCTTCCTCCATTGTCAAGAAAAAAAAAAAAACAAAACAGAAATTAAACTACATTTTTGAGAAATTTTATTTTAAAAAGTTAGGAAATTCTGGAAGCTTTTTTAATATTTATGACGTTTTGTCATTAGTTTGTTTGACTGGTATATTTATAATTTAAAAAAAAAAAAACAAAAAAAAGGTGGTGTGGTGTGTTGACTGATTTTAGGATTACCTGAAATTTCTAGCATCAACATATCTTCTTTAATATTTATGATGTCTTGTCATAAATGACCTATTAGTTTGTTTGACTGGTATATTTATAATTTTTAAAAAGACAAAAAAGGTGGTGTAGTGTGTTAATTGATTTTAGGATTACCTGAAATTACTTTAACATCAAGCATAGATAACAATGTATTATTTAAATTAACGGATATTGATGCTACACATTTATCTTTATTTAATAATATAAATGCACTTTACTTTATTTAACGTTTTTTAAAGGAGTTTTTTTTTGCTAAAATACAAGAAACATTTCAGTTTATTAGTAGGTTATTATCAAATGCTGTTGACAGATTTTTAATTTATGAAATTCTGTGTTTTTAATGTAACATTTTTAAAAGCGGAATTAAAATAATTTTAATTTTTGTTATTTTTAAATTTTCGCTCCAAACAGGGGCGCACCCAGGAAAGAATTTCGGGGCGTGTTATGAAATTACTGCATACCTACAAATTTTAAACAAAAAAGTTATTTCTCATAAACAGAATATTGCACTTATCGGTAAACAAAAAAAAATCTACATTTAGGCTGTTCCTAGCATACACAAGTTAAATAAGTTTAAGACAAAAAAAATAAAAAATAAGAGAAATTAAACCAAACTAAGTTTTAACTTTTTAGGCTTTTAAAAAATTTGTTCTAAAGTATATTTTACACATAGGGTCAAGTTTCTATAAATATGTAAAAGAGTAAGACCATAAGCCGGTTTTCTGAGAAACTATTTCTTAAATAATTTTTTAGTCTACGCAAAGTGGAAAAACTGCAAAACCTTGATATTTGCAAAAATATCTGAATCTGAAACGTGTTTTAATGCGCTTAAGGCATCTCTGGGTCGCTCTTCACTTGGCAGTCTAGCAATTGCTCTATACCATAGTCTAAGCTCGCAAATTAGCCCTTCTTTAGTTCCTGTCAGGTCATCGTTATAAAATAAAATTAAAGAAACAAAATCAGATATTGTCTCCTCTGTGAGAAGGGCAGGATCTTTTGGAAAGAGACTTTGAAATCCGGTTAATATTTGCCGATGTTTTAAAAATCTTTCTTTTTAATTTGCTATAAAAGAGTCCAAAAAAGGAATATATATATTGCATTCCTATAGTAATCTTCAGTGCTTTCTGCATTAATATTACACCGTTTTGTTTGATGTAGACTAATTCGTGTTTTTTTTATTTTAAATTCAAACTTTTCGCCCAATTGTTTTACGTTTAAAAATAGCTTATTAAATTCAATGTCACCATTTTCTTGTAAATTTTAAAGTTCAGCTATGGTGTCATCTGCCAAATTTGTAGCTCGTTTTAAATCAATGTTTCGTTGCTGAAGAGCTTTACATAAAAGACTACTAAAGCGAAAAACCTGATTTACAACTTGCAAAGAAATAACAAGTTCGGGTTTCTTTAGAGATGCTCCTAATTGATCCTAAGCAATTTATCGAATTTTAGATTAATTTTTCTTAAATTACATAGTAGAAATTAATTGAGGACTGCGTTTAAATACTCAAACAAACTTTATATTACTTCATGAATCTTGTTAATTTATATTTTCGGTAACTTTTATAACGTAAAAACATATTAATATAAAATTTTTCTAAAATTTGCAAAATAATTTCAAATCAAGGCTGAATTTCGGGGGGGTTTTAACCCCCAACCCTCCCTCCCTCCCCCCTTGGGTGCGCCACTGGCTCCAAAAGTTATTTTATATCTTTAATAGGTCATCTACAAGTTCGTAAAAATCAGTTGATTTCGTGCACTTTGTTAGTCCACATATTCTAGAACTTAGGCAGGCAGAAGCGGTCCGATTTGCATATCTGGCTAGTAACCCAGAAAATATTTTGTAATAAATAAATTCGCCATGGTAAATTTTATTGATTTTTTTGATGGTTGTTAAATTTTTTATATTGCCAACTTAAAAAAAAATATTCATGTACTCTTAATGTAGTTTAAACAGCATTAAAAACCAAAAAATAAAAAATAACATCAAATACAAATCAGATCATAACGTGCATCAAGCATTTGATTTTGTTATTTTAATCTTATTATGAAACTGGTATTTGATACTCGTATCTACCTACACTGTGCTCGATATATTTTTAGCAACATAATATTATTTTAATTAATACATAATAATATTAAAGCATTGGTTATTTCATTTTACTATTGACCTTAAAATTGTTAACCTTGAGTGGGCAATTAAAACATTTGCTAAAATTTCGGGTGTAAGGACGAATTTAATTTATTTATAATAGAATATGATCATCGTCGTTACGACAATCAACATACACGGAAAAATTTACGTAATTATCTGTCACTAGGCCATTGCCAAATTTATATTGTTAATCTTACTAAATGACGAAGATAAAGTACTTGAACCCACATTACCAATGTGGGCGCAAAAAAATCGTTGGTACCTAGTTATTATTTATTAGGACAATCTAAAAAATATCAAACTAAACACGCTCGCTTTTGATGCAACCGACTTGGTCAAATAATAAAAATTATTTGAAAAATAAAACAGACAATTTACGTTCGAATTAAAGTAAGAAGCAGTTTATTAACCAGAGCTGGGTAGAAATTATATCCTTTTGAAATCGAATCCAGGAATTGATTCCTTTTTAAAGATCTCAATGCTGGAATTGATTACTTTTTAAAATATGATCCGTAATCCGGATTCGTTAAATAATTTTTAAATAATCTGTAGTGAATTACCTTTTGGAAAGATCCGATTCCAAAAGAAATCGATTACCTATATTAAGAATTTGAGACAAATCGGTTTATAAATGCCAAAATCCACATTTTGAAAACGCCACTTTAAATTTCCAAATTTCGACATAGTATTCTTAATTTCCAAATTTTGACCTAACACCCTAAAAAATCCCTTTATCCCGAATCTAAGGCAATCTGTTTATACATTTATACTATTTACACTTAGTTCCACTTTTTAGTCGTACACTTTCCCAACCCCTGTCCGACAGGGTACTTGATAACAAACAGACCTATAGCATAACAGAAAAGTGAGGAACGTAGCTGAGTACACGTACTGAAAATAAGAAAAATGCCAGAAGGCTGAGTATTAACGTGTACATGACAAATTAATTATCACAGCAAAGCGCTTTCGGCTAAACAGCCATTACCAATGCAACTTGTCAAACAAGAGGTCTAAACAAACGGCTCCCACACATGCCAAACAAACTAAATTAAAAATTAATTAAGACCAAAATAGCATCGGTCTTTAATTTTTAACAAAAATTACATCGCATGTAACTTTTTTTACTACGAATTACTTTTTAGTAAGCATTCTAGATATGTTTTGACGGCTGTTAATACATGACTAAACATTAAAAATTATTAACACGTTTCCAAAAAATCATTATTGGTCTAAATCGACCTATTTTAAAAACAAAATTTCTAAAACAAAGTAACACAACTATACAATATTTAAATGAAAACATTTATTCAGCCTTTTTTGTTTGAAAACATTTTTTTAATAAAGACCCTAAAAAAGTAAACTTTTTGATAGGCTTCGGGTTAGCATTAAAGTGGTTTTCTATGTAACATATTCATGAAAAGAGGATATCGTAAAAAAAGTATTCGCAAGAATTCTTAAGGTAATTTTATTTTGAAAAACCATAGGGAAACGAAATGGGGAACGTCTTCTATAGCACCCCAATTTATAAAAATGTATTTATACAGACATAGACAAGCACTACTACGCATTACTTCAGGACTAGAATGTCACCATGCTTTGACTAACATCTCTCAAAATAATGTGGTCAACTTAATCTGGATTAAGGAACATGACATATCTAAAGGTAATCATATCGCTGACTCGTTGGCCAGGGCGGCTGCGGGATAGAAAATTGTCGGTCCCGCGCCCACCATTGGATTGACAACAGCAGCGGTAACAGACATTATAAAAGAATGCTCCCATCGTGTGTTTAAAGGAAAATGGATGAAACTACGAACTGCAACCTCGCAAAAATACTGCTGAGCTATCCAGACAAGGTAATAGCGGAAAGAAGCCTTACGATGTCCAGAAGGAACCTCCGAGCATTTACGGGAGTTCTAACTGGCTACTGCGGGCTACAAGGGCACCTATTTAAAATGGGCTTGACTGATACAGAAATATGCAGAGGCTTTGACCAAGAAAATAAAACCGTGGAACATATTTTTTGCGATTGTCCAGCCCTCATATTTGAACGCAACTCCATGCTGGGCACAAACTGGCATCTATTAGCCGAAAGGGAGATTTCACATAAAGACGTTGTTAACTATTTTAAATCAATAGGTTGGACGATGCAGTAAATCTCCCGCGTACAAAAGGAAGCACAAAGGACCTACTGAGGTTTAGGTGCAGTGGTATTTACCACCCTCTGAAACATTTTGATCAGATCAGAGAGGCTCTTCTTTGGATAGAATCAACAATGTTAGTGTGGAAGAAGCGTTTTCCTAGAAATGGGAACAGTATTTCAAGTTAGTTCTGATTTTGGATACATACAGAGTGTACAGGTTAGAAGAAAAAGAAGAAAGCGGTTTCAGTACTGTATCTTAAGGCACCCCATTAATTTAGGGTTATTTGCTACAACATTTTTATCCTCGAAAATTCTGAGAATTAGGTCGTTTTTAATGTGGCATGCCTCAAACATGCCCATTTCGCTTTGTACAGGTAATTAAAAGAATGAACCTGTGTTTTTTACTTTTTTATAAGATTGTATAATGCAACGAAAAATATATTGACCTAAAAAAATGTTGGGGCATTTAGCGAGACCTACACCTTTAACATGTCAAATTCATAACCGGCCGATTTTTGTACAGTTGCTAGATAAATAATAGTTTGGTTTTATTGTTATGCTGGCCTACAAAATTCAAGGATATTTTTTCCTAACCTACGCCCTAAACATATTTGACTCATGCCACATCAAAAACGCCTCAATTCTTAGAATTCTCCAGAATAAAAAAAAGTTGTAGGTTACGCCAAAATGAACCCACTCACGCAGTTTGAAATATATTTTAAAATTTAAAGCCTGGACCGATACCTATCACTTTAGGCAGGAATATGTATGAGCATGTCCCATTGAGAACGTACTTGAACAGGTCGAAATGTAAAGTCTTTTAGGAATTATTCTTTACTTTCCAAAAGAAAAAAGCACGATACTTTTGATGGTCGTGATTTCTCATCTTTCTTGAGGCTCGAAAAACACTATCACTACGCCCTCCGTGCACGATTCCCTTAAGAATGCTTTGTAGCATTCAGTGACACATATTGTCCTCTATGCTAATAGCTTAAAGGAAAATACTTTAAACAACTATTTTCTGTTAATTCTTGATAATAAAAATTGCGTAACTAAACGTATAAACTCAAATAGAAAGTTAAATTGATATTTTTTTAATATTAACTTTAATTTACTACCATATTTATTAGTTGACAATAAAAACCGATTGGGGCTCGCCGGACCAGGTGAAATGAGAAATATGCACTGTTTAAACACTTTCCTCCGAAGTGGTTTTTTAACTTTAGAGATTTATGATATATTTATACTAGTACATCTTTACAATATTTTATTAATTTAATACAGGGTCAACAAGAGTCTAGTCGAAAAAAGAATTAAAAGTTAAATTTTATACCCATTTTAACTAAACGGATTAATTTTTATAACAGTATAAACAACGCCCTTGCTCCTATATCTTAAATGTTTTTTTTTTAATTATATACTTGCCAGTTTTCCAACTTCTTTCTCTTTTAAGAACGAAGTTAGTCAAACAAAAGAAAATATCGACCCTCCGGTAGAAAAGCGCAAATCCAAAAATGCAATTTTTGTGTTATTTGCAAAAAATCACATAAATTTTGACAGATAACATCAAGAAAGAGTTACATAACTTAAATACGTCAAATCCGATACCAATGCGCTACTATCTTTTTATTTCCCAATGCGATTCTATTATCGTCGCCATGTGAAAAGCATCATATTTTTACTTAAGACAAAATTTAATTTCTAAACACCATATTCGACGGTAATCATATCAAGATTTTTTGAAGAAAAGTGACTCTTTTGTTGTTGTGACCGTTTTTGTGTTTAAGTTTCAATTATTTTACTGATTAATAACATGTAAAAAGAAAAACGAGATATCTCTTAGAGTGACCCTTTTTAAGTTAATTTATATTTTGGAAAAGAGATCGTAATATAATATCTTTGTCTATCCAAAACGAAGTTTACTGATTCAATTAAAAAATTTTTTAGTATTCGCCTGAAGATGGCTGGAGATACGTACCAGCTGAAACGAAGTTTGTTGAGCTATGACATTTTTTTCAGAGCAGCGAGATGTGTTTTGTATTTTTTTTATATACCATCCACAAACCAATTGAAAAAAATTGACATCCTGATAAATCTTGCATACACAATAGGTTAGCTCGGTGCTTGCTTGTTTCCAGCGGTCACCTTAGGAAACAAGTCTGGTTTTTTTACATAAATATGTTTATTGACAAAATGTTTAGAGAAATTTTGGGATATATATAAAAAAATTAAAACAAAGAGACGAGTAAGCGATTCAATAGATCAACACTTTATTATTGTTCGTATTTTTTACAAAGCTTTATTTCATTGGAAATGCTAATCACATAGAACAGTTAACACAATAGTTACAGGAATCAATTTACAAAAAAGGAAAGTATATTGTTGTTTGAACAATACAATATTAATATTTAAATATGTGAGAGGAAAACTCGACAAATATCGAGAATAAATAATATCTTTTTCCTGCTAAACACAAAATAACATACTAAAAAGTAAAAGTTATAAACGGATTATTTCTATTTTTACAACATTTCAACAATATAAAAAAATTGTTTAGCAAAGGTTAAATACCAACAAATAATTATCTAATATCATCTCTGGATCATATTACCCAGATGTTTAGAGAGCTTTGTTTAACTGAAGCAAGTATCTTGAGATCCTTGGTGAATCCCAGATCCCTGGTCTTGACATGTCTAATGCCTTAGTTCTGATAGAGTTGACATCATGCACTTCTGAACAAAAGCCGTTTCTACGTTCTGTTACTAAAGTTGCTAGGATCTTCAGTTTCCTTTTTAATCGACTTGTAGCGGTTGTGGTAAATGATAACTCTTTAAGTTTAGTATCGGCACCTTTTCTTAAGAATGTTACTTTTTATAATTTGATGATGCTAGTGAAAAATGAATGTACATAGTTATATGGTAGCACCTTAGAAAAGAGAAGTGTCTAGCTATATTCTTGTACTTTTAGAAGTATATAATACGAAGCATGAACTAAAGAAGTATGATTATCTCTAAATTTGTATGGAAATAAGAGAAAATTATAAAAGCTCGAAAAAGAAAAAGCTCTAGTTTACTACGAGAATATTTTTTATTCACCATAATTAAATGTGGCCCCTGAAAGAAATTATTTTATTATTATAATATCAAATCTGAAAACTTATTTGTTATACCAAATTAACTTATTTTTTTAGTACCCCAATTTATAACAGTTTGTATTCTTAATAAAAAAAATATCATGGTAAAATTTGCCCAAGAAATTGCTTTCATCCTCAAAATGCGTTATTTTCACACTAAAATCTTAAACTTTCATTGTATTTCTTTGTTAATTATTGATACACAAGGTTTCGGTAGGTAATGTATCTCCAACATATATACTATCCATTGTTCACCGAAGCGGAATGTAGACAGATGGGTGATCGTTACTCTTAACTTATCCAAAGCTTTTGACCAGGTCTGGGATGATGGGCGCCTTAAAAAATATCCTTCCAACTTAAATTTTTGTTAGTTTAACATGTCGCCGCTGGAGGGCTTTCTTCGATATTCCGACATAAATGGTTAATTTTCTCAAAAAAACCAAACGGATTGGTATAATTTTTTTAAATAAAAAAGTAGCTAAATAATGCCTAAACAAGCTCGCAAAAACCGTATCTCGATATCTTGTTCCTTACCTAAAATTTAGGCCAAAAAAATTTTATACGTCAATAGCTCAAAAACTATAAAACTTACAAGAAATTTTATAAAACATTAATTATGCATTTTTACGAAGCCTTTAATTTAGGTTATATAATCTTTTTGTCTAAATGCAACACTTTACAAGTTATAATAAAAAAATCGAATTTCAGGGGTATGCCTTAAAAAATCCTGAAAATTCGATTTATTGATTATAATTCGTAAAATATTGCATTTAGGCAAAAAGATTATAAAGCCTAAATTAAAGGTTTTGTAAAAATACGTAATTAATGTCATATAAAATTTCTTGTAGCTTTTATAGTTTTTGAGATGTCGGCGTATAAAATTTTCTTTGGTCTAAATTTTAGGTAAGGAACAAGATATCGAAATATAATTTACGCGAGCTTGTTTAAGCATTATATCATCATAGCTACTTTTTTATTTAAAAAAAAATCATACCAATGCATTAAATTTTTGTGAGAAAATTAACCATCTGTAGGAATTTTGACAAAAGTCCTCTAGCAGCGACATGTGAACTAACAAAACTTCAAATGATATAAGATTTATAGCCCAAGAATCTCTTTTTAATTAGCCTAAGTTTGTTAAAATCGGCTTAGCCGTTTCGAAGATACAGGGTGTTTTTTACGGAAACCTTTAAATACTCCCCCCCCACTTTATTTTTAGAGATACAGCAAAAATTGTCAAACAAAAAAGGTTCAATTTATCCTCGACTTTAAAAATCAGTTATTTTTTTGTTAGGTCAATATAGCAAAATTCACAGAAACATTACTTTTTAGATTTAAGATTGCAGTTACTCCCTAGTGGCTATTTCAGAAACTTAAAAATAATTTACGGGTATTTCTCTTGACCACATTTACCAAAAATATTTTCCCCAACGCTGTGCGATGAACATTTTCTGAGATACACTAGGCGTCCTTTCTTATTTGGACACCCGGTATATACTATAAATTTAGATATTTGATGGTGTTGTCTCTTTTTGTATATTATAGGTTATTATGTAATAATAAGAGTAATTTCAGTGTGAAGACGGAAGTTTTAAACTCATTGTATAAAACATACGATATACGCTTTTTTAAAATAAATAAAATACCATAAGTTAGCGATAATGATAACAACTAATAGAGAGAGACAGACCCGCCTACATTTACTTTAAAGTTCATTGCCATAAGCCTATGACATTAAACCCAAATTAGCTGGTTAAATTACATTGTTAACCCTTATCAACGCATTTATAGATAGCCCTAAAGCCCCTTCTAAGTTTAGAACTAATTAGTATAATTAGTATCCAGATTTACAGCGTGTACCTAGCTTTACTCGGAAATCCAAATTTGTTAGTATGTTTTTTCTTATTTTCAAGATGCATATTACTGTGTAAAATTGTCCTATGTTTACCTCCAGGAATCAATCACTCAAAAAATTTAACACTTAGGATAACTGGTGCAATAAACACAATAACTGGAAGTGTTAGTCAAGAGAATAAGGTGTTCTCTAGAAAAGTAATATATTTATATTAAAAAAATATATATTAAGAAATACTTTAAAACTGATCGTCAAATTAGGCGTTCGGTATCTATATAGAAGTGGGAGCTCCACTGAGTTTTTGGCCAACACATCGAGAAATAAAGATTTTTTTGTATTTTTGAAATGTTCTACTCGTAAAACTTTAAAAACAATAAAACAATGATTTTATGAAGATTTTTTCATTTAAAAGTCAAAAAATCAATTTTTTGACTTATGACTAAAGATTTAAAGGTCATAAATTAATTGTTTATATTATTTCTATTTTTTTCTTGTTGCGCATTAAAAATATAATAATAATTTTAATATTTTTTAAAAATCGATTTTTGAATTTTTCAATTTTCTAATCAAAAAAATTACCATTTTTGAACACAAAATTGTTTTAATTAGTTTTGGTTAGTTTTTCTCTTAAATATTCTACTCGTCATCGAATTAAAAATTTTTGGTTTTTTTAAATATTGTAAAACTTTCTGAAAATCGTAAAAATTGAAATATCAATACTTTTTTAAAAAATTATTCGTCTTTGATGCGAAACCAAAAAAAAAATAAATAATGCGAAATATTATTGGATTACCCCCAAATTTGCGGTCAAAAGTCAAAATTTAGATTTTTTAAATTTTAATCATTAATTCGTTAAAGAATAGGATGAAATAGAAATTCTTTGATATGTCAATTTTTTATGGCAAAGAAACAATGGAGCCCCATTTCTATATAAGTACCAGGCGTTCAATAAGTTTTGTCATTCGATACGAGAGGGCGCTATTAGGTTCGTCGTTTTGATTTTCCGAAAGTGGTACTTTTGACACGTGTAAAGTTTCATGTAGATCTGTCTACTTATTCGTATATTTAAAACTATTCAAACTGACGCGTTACAGTGTTTCTTACAATGAAAAAAAAAATAACGTGCTGTGATAAAATACTTAATTGTGAAAGTGTAGCACCAAAATAAATTTAGAAATGATTGTTAAAAGTGTGTAAGGACTCTTTACCTTTAATTAGAGCAGTATGAAGATGGGTTGCTGAATTGAAACATTGTCGTTAAAGTCTTGAACACACTCCACGAGAAGGAGGTCCAAAAATGTATCAATACCAGATATAGTAAAATACAGAATATTATTTTGGAAGATCGTTTATTAACCAAAAGAAAGGGGTTTTAATGGGTCGTGTAAGTAATATCTTTGCTGAAGTTTTGAGTTTCAGAAAGCTGTGCACACAAGAAGTACCGCATTTGCTAGCAACGGAACAAAAACACATTCGAATGCAACTTTTTTAGCAATATTTGAAGCCTTTTGGGAAGGATAAAAGACATTTCTTGCGTCATTTCATTACTATGATTAACACTTGGTTCTACCACCATGATCCTAAATTAAAATAAAAGGCTAAAAATTGGTCAGCGGTGTCCGGCCAAAAAAGGTACATGAACATTCCCGTATTTATTGTTAGAGTCGAGCCAAGGCTTACCGATTTTGTCATACGTTTATTATTAACACAGGTAGTTTTTTGGTTTTTACCCAAATTTCGGCAAAGCTCAGTTAACCCTAACTAAATTTTGTTTCCTGTGAAAAAAGCCTGATAAATCCAAAAAAAAAAAAAGTTTGGTTGAAGATATTGTGTTTTTAAAACAGCAATTCCGGATACTTACAGATCGACAAAATAATTTTTGTTTCATGTTTCATTCATTCATGTTTTTTGTATAGTTTTTCATGAGATTATGATCAGAAAAATGGAAAGAAAAGCAAAATAAAGTATCGGCAGTTCTGACTTATTGTTTTGCTAAATAAATTACTGATGAATTCATTTTGTGTTTTATGAGAATGTATTATTTAAGTTATAATAGAATTTCCATTTGGACATTTTTTAATTCAGATAGACCTATTTGGATTCTTATTGGCTATTGGAACCTAACATTTTCTATCAGACCTCTTCCACAGGGTTCCTGGGCTCTTAAACCAGTAAATGATCAATTTAGGTAAACACTCCAAAATTTGTGACAGCTTCTGATTTTCCGAAAACTCAATTTATCCCCAGAAAAGCGCATCCTTAAGAGTTTGTTTTCAAAAGTTTTACTTTTGAAAAATGTTAATTACCATATTTTTGTTACAATTAGTTACAATTTGTTGGCCCTAAAATGTAGACTTCCAGAAAGCTTTTTTGCTTAAAATTTTAACCATTTAATAATTCCTGCAGAAATACATGTTAGTACTTTTCCGACTTGTTTAATTATACAGGGTGTTACTTAATGGTATGTCATAATTTGAAGGAGGCATTCCTGGATCGATTTTATGTTGAAAAGTTCATATAAACGTGGGCCCTAAAATGCTTAGTTATTAAGATACAGGGTGTTAAAGTTTTATTTTATTTTCACTTTTTAATACATTTTTCAAAGACGGTTTGATATATTGAACTGAATTTTGGCACAGGATATTATGGCATAAAAACACACTTTTCAGATGTTCATTTAATTTTTTTTTGCAACCAGTGGCGTAGCTATGACGAATTTTCAAAACAATTTTACAAAAAAAATACTACGCCATTGACTTGGGAAAAAAATTATGGTTTTATAATAATTATCAATCAATTATAAACAAAAAATACCTCTTTCATTTTTGCCGTAAAACTTACCGTTTGGGAGAAATCGTTAATTAAAAAAATGTCTTATGTACCCAAATTGCATCTTGAAAAATTATTATTGAAATAAATCAAGTTAGCTTTGCTTGTTGCCAGCGATTGTTGTTTTGTTGTTGTAAACATTATGACACTGACGTTAATTATCATTCTTGATTGTGTTAAACTTTTATTTTCAATTTTAAATACATTTTTCAAATATTCATTTTTAAGCTATTTTCTTACAAACTAGTGAACAAAAAGCAATAACAATTAAATACAATACATACATAATTTACAAAAAATGTTGGAAATGACCACCTCTCGCCTCTATGCAGGCTTCTGCTCTTCTTCTCATTGAATTACGAACCCTTTCAAAAATTCCATGCGTGTTTCGGATAGTTTCACATCCGTCAATAATTCTATTTCTGAGTTCTTCTAATGTCACAATTGGTGTATGATAAACTAATGTTTTAGGTGTCCCCACAAATAAAAATCTAGGCTGTTCAGGTCAGGCGATCTAGGGGGCCAAAATTGTGGTCCTCCACGGCCTATCCAATGATTTTGGTAGGCTCTATTTAAATGCTCACGAGCCAATATGCTAAAGTGGGCGGGAGCGCCACCATGCATAAATCAAAGTTGTTGCCGTAACTGAAGAGGAACATTTTCAGAAGCAAAGGCAAATCATTTTGGAGAAAATTACAATAATCCTGTCCGTTAAGGCGTCCTGGTAAAAAAATGGTTCAATTAAATGGTCGGATACGATACCGATCCAAACGTTCAGTAAAAATTGTTCCTGAAAATGTGTCTCTGTAATCGCATGAGGGTTTTCCTGGGCCCAGTAATGATTGTTATGGAAATTGGTTATTGCATTTCTTGAAAAATTTGCTTCGTCCGTAAACAATATTTTGGCATCAAAATGAGGATTTTCTGTTACTTTTTGGAGATACCATCTACAAAATTGCGTACGTGGTTCATAATCTCTAGGAAGCAATGCCTGAACCCTTTGTATGTGAAAAGGATATTACAAAGAATCTCTTAAAATCTCCCATACCGTCTTGTAGCAGATGTTTAATGCCATACCTATTTTTCGCGTACTTGTGGTTGGATCCTCTTCGACTGCATGCAGGACAGCCTCCTCCACTGCCGGTGTTCTAACTGTACGGGGCCTTCCCTCGGAAATATTAGCTTTAAAACTGCCAGATTCAGTCAGACGACGATGAATGTTTATAAATGTTCGTCTATCTGCGAGAGCGCGATTAGGATACCTTTCTTGATACAAACGCCGCGCCTCCACAGCATTACCATTAGCTAGACCATAAAGGAAATGCATTTGTGCCATTTCCAAATTAGAATAATTTACCATTTTTTTTTAACTAGCAAAATGCACGTTTTGAGATCGAAGGAGAAATAAATACAAACTGTCAAGAATGATAATTAACGTCAGTGTCATAATGTTTACAACAACAAAACAACAATCGCTGGCAACGAGCAAAGCTAACTTGATTTATTTCAATAATAATTTTTCAAGATGCAATTTGGGTACATAAGACATTTTTTTAATTAACGATTTCTCCCAAACGGTAAGTTTTACGGCAAAAATGAAAGAGGATTTTTGTTTAAAATTGATTGATAATTATTATAAAACCATAATTTTTTTCCCAAGTCAATGGCGTAGTATTTTTTTTGTAAAATTGTTTCGAAAATTCGTCATAGCTACGCCACTGGTTGCAAAAAAAAAATTAAATGAACATCTGAAAAGTGTGTTTTAATGCCATAATATCCTGTGCTAAAATTCAGTTCAATATCTCAAACCGTCTTTGAAAAATGTATTAAAAAGTGAAAATAAAATAAAACTTTAACACCCTGTATCTTAATAACTAAGCATTTTAGGGCCCACGTTTATATGAACTTTTCTACTTAAAATCGATCCAGGAATGCCTCCTTCAAATTATGACATACCATAAGGTAACACCCTGTATAATATATACAGGGTGTCCGAAAAAAGGAGGCCAATCTGCCGGCCACATATAGGGTGGACCAAAATAATGCGACTTTCGTTATGCCATTTTTTAATTGGGCGCTCGGTATTCAATATACAGGGCGTCAAAATAGGAGATATTAAATCGTTTTTTTGGAAGTAAGTCGAGTGTTTTATAAGATATTAAATTAAAATTTGGTGTGAGGGGGTTTTTTGGAAAGAGAAATTGAAATACGTTCACGGATTCGCTATACCTTTCAGAGGGCGCCACCTGCGGTATATTGCATGTGTTAAAAAACCAAAACTTTTTTGTACCCCTGTATAATAAAGTTCTAGTAAAAAATTCTAATTATCCAATCTTTTCTTGTAAAAAAAGTATTCTTAGTAAATGTCGGCCTGAGAATCCGTTAATTAGATATCTTAATTTTAAAATCTAAATAATTCTTTCTAAACAAATTGGCTGACCTCGGGCACCAGTAACTTTTTACGTACTGTCAAAGTGACAAATTTAAACGCTTTTGACGCTCTTAACAAGCTTCTCAATTACTCCTAAAATAAATCTACATTTTTTGATTACATATTTGTATTTGGTGTGTTTTCTTACAACTTATAATGGCTCATAGACCAAGAAATGTACTTTCCCGAAATGGCGGATATGGTTTTGATGTTTGGTAAGTTTTAAATATTATTTTAAACAGTAAATACCTGTCAATTCTTAACTAGGAAAATGTGACCGGAATGCCAGTTTAGTCGCTAGACGCTATGCCCAGACATTCCCAAACCGATTTTATCCCAAAAGAAAATATTTTTTAAATTTGATTAACCGCCTAAGGGAGACTGCAAGTTTCAGCGAAAGACGGAAGGGTAATTGCGGCCGACCTCGTGCGGTTCAACCAGGGCAAGAGGAAGAAATTTTAAAAATTGTCGAAGAATCACCAAACATTAGTACTAGGGTTTTGGCTGAACGGGTGAGAAATATTGGGAAAACCGAGACACATAATATTTTACGGAGTCAACAACTTTACCCATTTCATCTTCACAATGTACAGGGTCTTTTACCCGACGATCCCGAGGCAAGACTTGCTTTTTGTAGATGGTTATGTGAAATGAATAAAAAAATGTGGATTTTATAAGAGCGATTCTGTTTACTGACGAAGCCACGTTCACGAGAAACCGCATGGCAAATATCCATAAAGCACACATATGGGCTGAAAAGAATCCTAGGGCCATAGTTGAGACACATCATCAAGTAAATTTTAAAGTCAATGTGTGGGCAGGTGTTGTGGATAACTTTCTTTTAGGACCTGTCATTTTACCAAGTAATTTGACTGGTGATTCATTTCTGTTGTTTCCACAAGAAATACTGCCCGATTTGCTTGATGATTTGCCTCTAAATTTAAGACAAAATCTTTGGTTTCAACTCGACGGTGCTCCGGCTCATTTTGCTATAAATGTTAGGAACTATTTACATCAAGTATTTCCTAATCGCGGGATTGGTCGGGGTCGAGATGCTCCTGTCCCGTGGCCACCCTGTTTGCCCGACCTTACACCTTTGGCTTTTTCAATCTGGGGATGTATGAAAGACTTTTGTATATGCAGGGGCGTGCCTAGCCCATAACTATTGGGGGTGAATTCCAGTATTTTACCAACTCATATATATATATATATATATATAAAATATATATATATATATATATATATATATATATATATATATATATATATATATATATATATATATATACACTCATCAAAATTGTCTAGGGAACAAGAATCAAATTTTCTTATAACTTTTTGGGTAGATTATATACTTTGAATATTTCTCTGACTTGTCTGAAGCCTTTCTTGTTGAAGACTACCAACAAAAAATAGAATTTATAGAAAATTCAGCAAAAAAAACGAAAATGAAAATAAATCACTTTAAAAAATATCACAAATTCCATTCTTGTTCCCTAGATAATTTTGATGTGTATATATACATATGTTTTATATATATATATATATATATATATATATATATATATATATATATTTTTTTTTTTTTATCAATAAACGTTTGCTTGGAAATATTGAGAAATAAGACAAAATTGAAACTTTTAATAAAGTAGATTAAAATTAATAAAACTGCTTATAAAGGGTCCACCAAATAACTTTTTTTTTTTAAATGCTATAAAAAAGAAACTACTGAATATTTTCTCAAATTTATTTTTTTATTTGAAATTACAATCCTTCCGGTTAATAATGGAAAATAATTTCATTCAAATGGCTGCCTCGGCTGGCCATGCAGTAGCCTACACGATCGGTCCAATTTTTAAGCACATTATCGATTGTGTGGAGCTGTATTTCACCAATGGCTTCACGAATATTGTCCTTAAAGCGTCAATTGTCTCTGGCTTGTCGGCGTAACACTTATCTTTGACGGCACCCACAAATAATAGTCCAACGGTGTCAAATCGCAGCTCCGAGGTGGCCAAACGACATCAACTCTGCGGCTGATAATGCGATCTTCAAAAACAGGACGCAAAACATCGAGTGTAGCTTCGGCTGTGTGGCACGTAGCGCCGTCCTGTTGAAACCAAATGTTGCCAATATCCTCCTCTTCAATTTTTGTGAACAAAAATTCGTTCAACATGGCCCGATAACGATCGCCATTGACTGTAACGGCTACTCATTGCTCATTTTCGAAGAAAAATGGCCCAATTATGCCTCTGGACCAAAATCCGCACCAAACAGTGACTCGTTTTGGGTGCGTCGGCTTTCAATGTATGCGTGCGGGTTTTCTGTGCCCCAAACGCGACAATTTTGCTTGTTTACATACCCGCCAAGATCAAAATGGCTTCATCTGAAAAGATGATTTTTGGCAAAATCGGCATCTTCTGTAAGTCGATCGCAGGCCCCCTGCTGAAGCGAAAACGCATTGGATGGTCAGTTGGCTTCAACTCCTGAACCAATTGGACTTTTCATGGCGTCATACCAAGGTCTTTATGCAAAATTCGTCTAATGATGTCTCCGCAATGTTCAATTGTTGAGAACGACGGTGAATTGATGTTGATGACGCTTCACTCTTCACACTTTCTGCCACAGCAGCAATATTCTCGGGTGTACACTGTTTTTGGCTTTTCACGCTTTGGTTTATCGATGAGGATGCCAGTTTCTTTCACTTTTTTCACAAGATAACGAACATACGGAGCTGACGGTGCTTCTCTTCTTCCAAAATCCGTACGCAATTTTCGCACACATTCTGCAACATTACCATGATTTTCAAAGTAATGTCGCAATATCTCCCAGCGTTGTTCAAGCGTATACACAACCATATTCGTTCAGCGGAAGGATAAAACTAATTATCTGTCAAATCAAACATGAGCTAAGTGTTACCATTCACGAAATAAGCACTAGTTGAAAAAAAAACGTTAGATGGCGGACCCTGTATAATTAGGACATACAAAACGCAAAAATAATTTTGAATCTTGACAATATTACTTTAGTGTGAATCTTCTTTTTTTTAGAGAGCTCCATTTGTCAATTAACCCTTCTATATCGACACTATTGGTGAGATCTACTTTACAGTTTAAACTTGTTAGACACATAACGAGCATTGAAATAAATTTTGATAATTATTTTCAGAAAGTATGTTTGTGTTTCAGTCGTAAATTATAGAGTATAGGTACAACTTCGTTTAAAATCATTTCTAATACTCTGTAACTTATGCCCTTCGTCTATCAGCTTGTGCCACCAAACCGTCACACTCGTATGACAAGTGCTACTTTGAAAACTTGCTGTACAGTATACCATTTTGCAGTATTTATCTCAATGCACGGTACAATTCGGAATAAAATTTTGCCCAGTATTTTAACATTTATACTATTTTATTGTACTAAAAATAAGAAAAAGTTGATTATTATAATATATTGAAACTGAAAACCGGACACTTGACAACATAAACAAACAACTAATAATTCTTTACAAGCACGTTATAAACAGTAACTAGAGCCCATCTTGCACTCTGTAGCGCTACTGATTTTCCACCCGATAAGGTGATAAAGAAGTTATTTTAGACAAAACAATAAACGGCGCGCCGCATTTGCAGGTTGAAATTTACCACATTAGTTGACCTAGTCAATGTTGCCCTTTTTGTCACTGTTATTGTCAGGACCAAAAATTATATTTATGATGGGTTTGTTGCTAATAATAATAATTATTTAATAATAATTTAATTAGTGATAATTATATGATATTATAATAAATAGGTTTCATAAGGCTATATATATTTATTTTTGTTTGTTTAGAATATTTTGGGGCTAATCTTTTAGGGATCTTTTTACCCAAGTCACTAAAATTATTGGGGGGTTGACGCCCCCTTGCCCCCATAAACACGCCCCTGTGTATATGATTCCGATTTTAAACGAGGATCATTTTAGAGAAAGAATCATTGCAGATGAATGGAGGTCACGTAGAACAAATAATTTAGGGTCATTATTCTATGATTTTTATTATAATAAGTAATTGAGCATTAATTTAGAAAAAATAATTTACGTTTATTTTGTTAACTTGTTAAAATGTATCTACGTTTTGAAATTAAGATATCTTATAAACGGATTCTCAAGCCGACATTTATTAAGAATACTTATTTTACAAGAAAATATTGGATAATTAGAATTTTTTACTAGAACTTTATTATACAGGGTACAAAAAAGTTTTGGTATTTTTAACACATGCAATATACCTCGGGGGGCGCCCTCTGCAAGGTTTGGGGAATCCGTGAACGGATTTCAATTTCTCGTTCCAAAACCCCCTCCCCCAGATTTTAATTTAATATCTTATGAAACACCGAGCGCCCAATTAAAAAATGACATAACGAAAGTCGCATTATTTTGGTCCCCCCTATATGTGGCCGGCGGATTGGCCTCTTTTCCCGGGCACCTTTTTTTTTTTTTATATATATATATATATATATATATATATATATATATATATATATATATATATATATATATATATATATATATATATATATATATATATATATATATATATATATATATTTTTTTTTTAATATATATATATTTTAAAAATTAAATTTTAAAATTTTTTTTTAAAATTAAAAATTCGCCCCTCTTTAAAAAAAAGTTACGTCAAAATTGTTTTTAAATTAAAACATTTAAAAACTTTTTTGAAAATACAAAAAGGTAATACCCCTTAAAGTAATAAATTTAAATTTTTTTTTGGGATCAGAGAATATTGCAAATTTATGTACATATTGACTAAAAAACTTGAATGCTCACAATTTGGTTAACCATCTTCCTTCGTGACCTAAATGTAGAAGAATAAATTTTCCCTGCCCCAAATACGTCTAAAAAATTGATGACTGTTTAATGAAAAAGAGATTGAAATTAATATTGAAATGAAACTGAAATAATTTAAACGAAAAAGTTGAAAAAAGATCTCTTCTAAAACTATATATCTTTTAACGGGTTTCCAAGTAAGTTTAATTCCTATTTTCATATAATTTTTAGTAAAAATAATTATTTTATTATAGTATTTAAAAATTTATCAACTTTATAAAAAATTAAAGCTTTATAATATATCTTTTTATGTTTTTTTTTTGTTACTGTTATTATTAGAGCAGACAAGCTAGTTCTTCATAATAATACATAAAAAATATACTATAATCAGATATTTTCTGTTTAAAACATCTAGTGTTATTTAAACAGTATTTTTTAAAAAGCCCTTAAAATCTATTAACTTATTTTTATGCCTATCTTATCGTAAAAACTTTTTTTATCAATTGATACCCTTGGACCAGGATAATGAAATTCTCATAAACCCAGGTCCCCTCAAATATTTTTTTTTAGATAGGAAAATACATCAGTCACAAAAATATTGTTAAATAAGTTATTGACCACCGCTTTGAATATGGAACAGATTCTTAAGAACAATTTTTTTATTGATTTTGATTTTTGGGTGCCTAGATATAAAAAATAGCAAAGTGGTATTAAATTTAAGCTTGCGTTTTTGAGAATTTGTCAACATTTAAAAAATTCTTGCTTATATCAAAATCTATACATTTTTTGCAAAATTATGCTTTTTGCAGAAAATAAAATTTACTATTTAAGCTTTTTATAGTTAAACTATTATAACAAATCCCCAAAACCGAATTAAAAAGCTTAAACATCGCAATTTTTATGTTTTTTTAGATTTGAGTCAAATTTTTTTCTGAGGCGAGATAGATATAGTGCTTTATAAAAAAAAGCCAACGTCAAAGCCTTTACAATAAGCCCAAACGACTTAAAAAAAAATAAGATGGATATGATATTTTGAATTTTATAACTTTTGATCAATTTTTCTTGATTTTTTTAATATCAGGTGATTTTTATTTTTTTATAAGCAAAGAGATTTTTTATTAAAAAAAAATTTTTTTAATTTTTTTAATATGTGTTTAAAACTGTAATTTAAAAAATGTATAAATACCGTCTAATTTTTATTAAAGAGTTGTTACAAAATGTTTTATTTTGATCTAAAATAAACTGCTTATAATAAAACAAGTTAAAAAACGGTATTTTAAAAATATCTTCAAAATATATATATATATATATATATATATATATATATATATATATATATATATATATATATATATATATATATATATATATATATATATATATATATATATATATATATATATATATATATATATATACTTGTCTGACCGACGTTACCAGACCTTATACATACAATAGACAACCTTAGACCACCAAAGGAAGTTTGATAAGAAGTGTAAATTTCAAAAATTAAATCTTATTATTTACAACTTCTCTTCAACACTAGAGGGGAAAGCTATCTCTTAAATTACGATTTTCATATATTCAAAACCCCTTTTGAATCCAAAAACTACCCAAAATATTTTTAACATCGAAGATACAAAAATTACATACTCCGCCGACGTTACTCGACCACGCAGGGTTGCCAAACCTTTATAAAGTAGATTGTGGCGGGAAAACGTCTAATATGTTTTATATGTTACGCTCAATAGTTGAATTCGGGCTTTACCTAAAAAAAACGCAAAACTAGTTTTGAGCAACGAATATTTCGTAAACCCGAAATTTCATTTTTTTACGGATAATTTAGCATAACGAAATAAGCAGGACTGGTTTGGCGCATTTTGAACTGTACAGTGTACAATACTAGTTCTGTACATTTCAAATGATCAACTTTTGGTTTTGCTTTTTAATTTAATTAGCGCGCAGGGTCCGAATAAAATAAAGTTGACAATGTTTTTAGATAATATATATTATTTAAATACTGACAAATACAACAACAAATGGCACTTTATTCTTAGGCAAATATCCAGTTAAGTTTAAAAAAAAATATATTTATTTGAACAAGAGCTTAAATGATGGCACTAAGAATTGCAGGTGACATTTTTTTTTAGACAAGAACATGCTCGAATACACTTTTGTGCACATACATGAAATAAAACCTTGTGTAGATCCAGAAATATCGGATGATGTAGTTCTTACTGATATTTCTTTTTTATTTTGTCGCCAACATTGTTTCTTAGAAAAACATTATTATTAGCCAACAGAAATTTGTTTCTACAAAACTGTTTTTGTAAAATTTCAGTCGTTATTGCTAATTTGTAAAATCCATCATCAATCGATTGAACGACTGCCATTACATTTCGTGGTGCCAATCTGCCACAATCCACGTCTGGTATTCGTACAAAGACATTGGCGCCAACCAGCGCTGGTTTAAATTTTTTATTTTATTATGCAAGCATGAAATTGGCTTGTACTTGAAAACCTTTTTTAACGTTTTCACGATTCATTATTATATCGCAGAAACATTGGCAAAGAAAACATTGAAATTCTGATTTAAATTTTTCCATTGCACTTTGAGCAGCTTCTCACAATGGCGATAGGTTTTTGACACACATTTTCTATTTCTCCATCTTAAATGAAACCATGCACTTCACTACCGTCCATATTTTCCTCAGTGACAATAGAAACTTGCACTTCATCTGTTTCACTTGGCATATTTTCCATCATATCTGAACAAATCCATGACTTCACTATCGTCATATTTCACCTGTTTCATTTGTATTTTTCTTCTCCATCTTGAATGAAACCATGCACATCACTATCTTCACAGTAAGTGTAGTAAAGTAATGAATTTTCATGAAGATTGTTTTTGAGTCACCTGAAGCCTCCAATAACCGAACTAATCGAGTCAGATTCAAGCTTACATTTTTATAAGGTACATGGGTGAATATCATAATTATAATAATTTAACATACACAATTTTACGAGCAAACAGAAATTAATTCAAAACAAAAAACAACAACAATACCTACTTTTTTAAGTTTGGTAGGCTGTAAAATAGCAGACTAGTTTTGCATATTTCAAATTAAAAATTAGTTTTGCACATTTAATACATAAACTAGTTTTGCATTATTTGTAATGTTGAAAATGAATTGTTAAAATTATTGGTGAAATAAGCAAGATCATTAAAAAACTAAAATAAAGGTAGATAACACAGTTTATTTTTTTTTTTAATAAAACAGTAATATATTTATTTTTTATCAAACTCTGTCGTGCATAAATTACTAACATAATTTATAAATCTTTGAGAAAAATTGTAAAAATCTGAATAAATATAATAATAATAATAATAATATTAACAGCGTTATTAGTCAAAAATGTACAGGGTAGCCTTTTATTTTTGGGATGCTACCTTTTCTTTATCTACAAGGTGTGCCAAAATAAAATATGGTCAAATATTTTTGGTTAAAACCAAATTACATTTCATTATATTTTTAAATGTAAAAAAGTACTTAGGTTTGTCAATAATTTTATTTTTAAATTGAACACCCTATAGATTAATGTTTAGATTTAAAGTTACATTGTATTTAATTTTATGTAAACATGTTAGATTTTTCAACTATTTTCAGGTATAAATAGTTAAAATCTCTATTTCTTCAGATCGTTATGAGCTGAGTATTTAACATAAATATTAATTATATCGGTCATCGGGTGTCCCAAAAGTATGGAAACACCTAAATATCTTGGAAAATAAGAAATCTAGAGAACAAAAAGTTTTGTTAAGAGTTTTGGAAAATCAAACGGTAAATCTAATGGTGACTTTAATTTTGACCTTGACCTTGATCTTCAAGGTCAAACTGATTTTTAATAAGGAACCACTATTTTTGATATCGGATTCCGAAAGAGTGAAAAATTGTACGTCCCAAACGATAGTTCATATTTTTTGAATGAAGAAGGTGTCAATAGGGGTTTGAATAGGTAAGCTAGAAGAGCACGGGCTCACTTCAAGGTCACCGAGTCGTTAGTGAATGCGGATGACCAGTTCAATAGCTGTTCGATACTGGATCGATAGGTGTTGGATACCGGTTCGATTGGTGTTCAATACCGGTTCGATGGGTGTTCGAATCCGATTTAATAGGTGTTTAAAACCGGTTCGATAGGTGTCCGATACCGGTATCACACCGTAACGAACCACTAACATACCGGTTTCGAACACCTATCGAGTCGATGTCGAACCGGTTTCAAACACCTTTCGAACCGGTAGTGAACATCTATCGAACTGGTATCGAACACCTATCGATCCGGTATCGAACACCTATTGAACTGGTCATGCGCACTCACTAACGACTCGGTGAAGTGAGCCCGTGCTCTCCTAGTATACCTACTGGTTTGCATTTAAAAAAATTACTTTTACCTTGTAAATCAAGCTAAAGGGTAAAGTCAAGGTCACTATCAGATGAACCGTTGACGTGAGTTACTGTTGAGTTAAAATATGGATGTTAAAACCTTCTTGCTCTGTTAAAAACAGTGGGCTCTACAACCTCTGAAAGTTAAGAAATAGCCGATTTTCAAATAATTATACCTCTAAAACAGTTATATCAAGTCTAATCTATGTAACATGAAAATTTATAAAGTTTAGCATATTACCTAAAAATTAAATGGTATACATTTATAGTGTCCCATTAAAAAAAATAAGTTAATGTCTGTATAAGGAACACTGAGTATAGTCTGTGTAACGAATAACTTTAAATCTGACAGCTGTCCCGCGTTTTTTAGTGTTAACTTTTATAGTGTTGGACACTTACGGTTATGTTCAAATCTTAAGTAGTTAAGGAAAAATAAACACCTTAATATTAAATTATAGGCAACACTAATATTGTTATACAACTTTAAAATAAACGGAATGTATAGTCATACTTAAAAAGTTTTAAAAAATCGCTGAAACCACGTAAAAAAGTACTTTAAATATATTTTTTTTATTCTCATATAATTGCAGTAAATTAAATAATACGTACCTGACAATTCTGATATTTGATCTTAAAACCAATTTACAGGGTGTTTCAATTTTAACCTACTACAATTGTTTCTAAGTTTATTGTCTGACTTTGTGGTTTTTTCTCGTTGGCGCCAAAATGACAAAATACCATATTTTATTTGTTTTTTTGTTCATTTTATTTGATAATGTAGTAAGGCTGCATATAAAAAATGTTATTCGGAATATAATTAATTTGCCTTATTTGCGAATTACAAATAATATTTTGTTGAAGGGGCAAAAAAGTTTTGATAACGAATTATATAAAACAAAGTCTTAGAAAACGAGTTTAAAATTGTAATATTACATAGCAAAAATTTAAAAAATATCGTTATTTAGACATTTTGGCGCCAAAAAGAAAAGAAAGCGGCTGATAATGGCCCGTGTAAGCCAAAAAGTCGGACAGTAAACTTCCATCGGTATAAAAATTAAATTAAAAAAACACTTCGTATATCTTCGACAACTGTCGGAAAATATTTTTATGCTAGAGATGGCATAGCGCAGGCTTGCCCCATATTAAAACCAAGTCAGTATTTCACCTAGTAACCGAAAACTGAGTAGTAAGTAAGTTAAAATTGAACACCCTGTATATTTTTTTTCCAAAAAAATATTGGTAATTTGTAATTAACAGTATTATCTCGTAATAAGGTATTTTTTTACATCATAATTTTAAAATAAACCACATTTACTCATAATGAACTTCATTATAACCCGCTGTTATGTTAAAATTCCAACCGGCCAAAATGTCACTTAAACAAGGTATACGACAAAAAGAAAAAAACCGTTTTGAAATATCAATTTAGTGTTTTATTAGGCCAAACAATAATCAAAACAAAGCATTACCGCCTATTTTACAAACCAATTAAAAACACTTTCATCGATTCTCAAAAATTTTACCACTCCATTTTTGTATACTCCTGTATAAGACCAAAATGTTACTTATTAGTAAAACTTACCTTAACTTTAAAACACCCAATGTTAGCATTATTAAATAACAAAATCTGATATAAATCTATCGATGTAATAACAAACTACAGCACTTTGAAAAAAAAAACAACGAAATTTTGCCACCTGCTTCAAGAACTTTTTGCAATTTTACCTTGCCTTCTTTAACACCCTGTATAATGAGGAAATTAATAATTTAAATTCGATTTTTAATCAGAAGCAAAATAAGGACAAATTGTCCAATCAAACAAAAAACTAATTAAAAAAATATTTTTAAAAGTTACAGGTGGTTGAAATTCCTCAAAAAAATCAGGTTTCCTGAATACACTGATGACCAGTTTAGATACAGGATAAAAATAATTAGAGAAAGCTTTACCATTTAGTTTTAGTTACCAAACTTACAAGTAAGTGATGTAACTAGCATGTTTTATTTTCGAAATGTTTAGCTTAGTTTTTGTATCTGTTTTGTTTTATTGATTTTAGTAAAACCAAGTTGGAAAATAAGTTATTTTCGGAAAATAAGTTGCGAATTTAAAACTCGATGTTTTAGTTTTAAATTGCCATTAAACATTTTTGAATTAAATGCTATTTTTTATTATTTTAATTTCTTCATACATACTGCAGTCAGTAAAAAAGAGAAACAAAGTTATTAAGGTACGAAATACAAAAAAACGAGATGAAATGAAATCACTGACACCCGGTGTATAATACCGGGTGCGGGTGTATCTCAAAGGTGGTTTTTCTATGTTTTTAATCAATAAAAGTATCAAACTTTAAGTAAAAATAAAATTAACTGACGGGTTCAATTTTTTTGTCACTTTAGGTTTAACAAATGTTGTTGTCATTTCCTGTGAAACCTGAGGAGACAAAAATAGTTTAAAACGTTAATTAATCCAAATTTATGTCTTATACAACCCATTATATTTCATCTTTTCATATTTTTATCTAAAAAAAATAATTATAGGAAGGAACCACCTGTTAGAAACATCCCGGTATAAAACATATTCATTCTAAAACATAAATAAAGCGCATTATTTTTAAAACACTTATTAACTGATGCAGAGAAATATCAGCGTTCTGAATAAATACGTAGAAATCTAAAATAAAAGATAACTAATAAAAAACCCACCAAACCAAGCGATGTAAGCAACGGCTACAGTGTTGCCGATTCTAAGGTTTAATAGCGACGGTCCTATATGTCTGTAAGTTTTAATTTCATATACTAAATGTTGACTTCGCGCTAGGCGCCACCTGAACTAGAAACTCTGAACTAAATCTGTATAAAACACACATAATGGACCAATTTTTGAATCCAATCCCAAATTTTAACTATAACATCCCCACAACCCTTACAAGCCTAATATACACGTAAACGTTACCAGACCAATCCGGTGGTCTGGTAACGTCGATTTTGGTCTGGTTAAGTTGATCGAGTGTATAAATATTGGTCTGTATAAGCGGTTTCATAAATATATATATATATATATATATATATATATAAATATATCAATCAAATCAATCAAAAGTATCAATTAGGCTATTTATAATTATTACGCCCTTAAATTTTTAAAGATAAGTTCTGAATAACTATTTGCATTTAAAAGGAAACCAGTAAAAGATATATGTATAAAAATGTAACTAAAACCCTATAGGACTAATTAAAAAAATATATTTTCTCTTATTTTTACATTTAAAATAGGAATTTTTAAATAATTTTTTTACCAAAAAATGAGTGCAGTTTTTGTTATTATTTATTCAATTTATTAATATAATAAATGAAGTCAACAATATCCTTTTTAGTGGGCATTGACCCCAAAGAAAAACAAGTATAGAATTCAATTTCAAAAAAGTGGTTAATTTTTGCTTTTTGTTAACATCCTTTAAAACCGGATATTAAAATACATTAACGACAACTAAGAGATAACGTTAAGTATTATTTTATAGCTGTCATTAAAATGATTCAATTTATTGGCTTTCAACTACACTTAGTAAATGACAATATTTGTATTATAAATATAACTTGAAGTAAAATTTCCAACATACAATAATAATCACCAAAGAGTTTTTTAAAAGTTTGTTAGGTACGTATCAACAGTGATGCCGTTTGACGTTTATGTTATGTTTCTTATTTAGAAACTCTTTTTTTTACTCAAAATAATAATTTTTTTGTTATATTTGGTATTATTTATTTTTAAATATTAAAGTTTCATACCACGGGATGCTGATGACTAGTATCCTCGTTGATCCAGATCCCCAAAGCTTTGGATCCGCGACTACTAGGATAGGTGTGGTAGGCACACATCGCGCGGAACTAACTCACATGACCTCGCGTTTAAGGTGACAAAAGTAAGTAGGGTTAGGTTCGAATCTGCACCTCAGAGATGCGACCACGGACTAAATTTTTGGCACTTCAGAGCGCGATGCTGGGTCCGTCGTTTCTTCTGGATCAATATGCGTCTGGAACAGGGCTGGATTCGAAAGGGATAAAACAAGGGGAAACGGTGGTTACGGTGTGGGCATGTCTGTACTACGTTGTCTGGTTTAAAATTATTGTTTGAATGGCTTTTTTATGGTTTAATTATATCCTTCGGGTTAATGGTATTATAAGACAAAGGGGATGAGTTTATTATTATTGGCAAAAGTTTTATTTTTAAGTGAAAAGAAATAAAATTATGAAAGAGTTTAATTTTAGAAGAAAATATATTGGTAAATAAAACGGTAACATTATACCGCACTTTTTACCGAAAATAATTTTCGTCTATAGTGGATGAGTCAAAAAGTTGTAAAAAGTACAATTACTTTCATATTAGGTTAAACCAAAAATTTACTTTTTTAAGTAGTACATAAAACTTTAAAACTACTGCACCAATCCTTTTAAAACTTTGAACACTATTTTTGTACATAATTTACAAGGTAACGCTGGAGAGTTCTTTAGATTTTTTTAAATATTTTTTGTTTTACATTAACAAATTAACCGATTTTTTTCGAAAAAATCACGTTTTTTACTTCAAAGTGTTCCCAAAAAGTAAGAAAATTGAAATTTCCAAAAACCTCCCACCGTTACCTGAGGAAAGAGATTATCTAACGAAAAAAACTTTAATTTTTTGACTTCGGATGATCCAGCACCTAGTTATAAGGGGCAGCGCAATTCTATAATATATAATATAATAATAATATAACTTTTTTGAGACGCTTCCAAATAATTGCTGGTATTGCCGTATTTTTTTAATATTTTTTCATAAAAATTTTAGTTTAAAATCAGTTACACGTATATAGGTATGCTATACTAATTTTTTCCCCCTTTTACGTACCATATAAAAAGTTAATAATATACAGGGTACTTGGTCTGGAGAAAATAAACTTAGGGTCTATTTTATCTGTTCGGCTTACCCTCTATAGAATTAATTTTGAAAGATAGTATTTAAGACTAAGTAAAATATACTTTTTTTAATGAAAACCATTTTTTTATTAGGTAAATATAATATAATATAGGAATAATGAAATTATTCCTTTATTATATGTCTGACTGAATACAATAAAATCAAATGGTTCAAAGATTAACGATGGCCGCGCAGCATCGCATTGTCACTTACATTTCATTTTATGTGCTGTGTTTATTTACTTTTATTTGTGTTAAAAGTCCTAACTTACTCGACATTATGTGACTTAAGGCCGTGTGTTTTATACGTGGATTTAAAAAAAAATAAGTTTACCGAATAATTGCTCTTTTTATATTTATAACAGCTCACAAAGGCTTGTATGAAGTCTATATAAGTACTAGGTACCGTGGAGACGAGTTTAAAAATGTTTAACCCATTTGTCCTCAGTTATGTCATCAATGTCCAAGTACCAAAGAATGCATAAAATACATTTCCCGGTACCATTTATACAACGCGGTAATACTACCACGGACTAAACATTTCGAGCTTCAGCATAATGGCTAAAACTACGTAGGATTTTTTTTTAACTTAAAAAATGGTTTAAATATTATTATATATATTTTAAATAAATTACTATGCTACTATTTTTTATAATAGTATCCATGTATCCCTTTCGTCTCAATTAAATCTCGACACGCTTCCTTTTTTCATCTAATAGTCCTGTCCATCTTCCGCGCATGACTTTTGTCCTGTTTCCTGTTCCTATTGAACATACAAGAACAAAAATACGTCTTGATAAAAAATAGTACAAATGAATTTGCACGTCACAAAGACCGTCAAATACGACATAATAAAGTAGTTCTTTATTTCATAATGAAACCTTGCTATTAACTTATTTAAGTTGTATTAGATTTTAAAAAATGCTGTTTTTTTATGCATGAAGTCTGGCCCTAAAACAGGGATGCTTCGTCAAATTCAACAAGTTGCCATATATATGCAGGCAAGTAGTCAGGGCAAAAAAGGTAAAAATAGGAATGGTTTCTTTATCTTTTGATATTTACAGGTCTGACGATTCTGATATATTAGATTTTAGAATTCGAAACTAAGTTATTTATTTTTAATGTTGGTTGAACCAGCAATAACAAAAAACATTATTTGCATATTTTATTTGGCAACTAATTTATACTTTTTTAGGTAACTTTGATTTTTTGGGTAAAAAATAACGGGCATTAAACACCTACGGTACGTTAGTACTTAGAACTACACTATCTACAACCTTCATGGACTGTCCCAAGATAAAAAAAATTGTATTAGTGCTACTTAACAAAAGATCCATTTTTATTTATAAATTATAATAAAGTTTGTCTAACTGGTTTTTTAACTAATCTTAACACAGTGGTGAGAATTACATTTAAAAAATGTTCTTATTTTAATACTGGGTTGTGTTTAATTACTTTTTTTAAAGTACAATAAAGTTATGTTGTTACATTCCCTATCAGAATAAATTCTTAAGAGTTAGGGTATTTGATCACAACGGCGCACCGCACTAAGCCTATACCATAGTATCGCCGCCTCTGACTCGCACAGAGCATTGCCGACAAGTGTCCACGTTGGCGCACAGCACACAGTACGTTTTCCGTAGTAATTTGTTTTTACTTTTAAACATGGCTTCATCATCGTCAGATAAGGATGATATTGTATTAGATTCTAACTTAAGAAAGTGGTATTTAATTAAAATAAACCAAGGATGTCAGTACACCCTTTAAGTGTTTTATTGCATTCCACAGCCACCTCTTTCCACAACTTCGATAATAATATCGAATTATGATGATTTCTACTATTTTTGTTCCAGATTCCTGTTAAACACCTGGTAATTAATTTATCCTTCATCACTATCACACATTTATCCTATCAATCATGCTAATAACTTTAAAAACAAAACAAACGACATGTGCAAGGCTCCGAAAAATACTAAGCTCAATTTACTGTGCGATGGCTCCTAGGTACAAGGGCGATGCGAAGCGAGGGGCGGTATGGCCGCATTGAACGCATTGAATTCAATAGGTAAATTTGCTTAGCACACGGATGCTAAGCTAAGGTACAATGTTAAGTGCGGTGCGATGTGCGGTGCGATGTGCGGTGCGATGTGCGGTGCGATGTGCGGTGCGATGTGCGGTGCGATGTGCGGTGCGATGTGCGGTGCGATGTGCGGTGCGGTGTGCGGTGCTTCGTTGTGGCTGCCCACTTAAGGATACAATTGAGATAACGAGGCTACATAAACAGGCCTTAAATTAAAAGACTCCAAAAATCTAACTAAATATGGTGGGATCGTTTAGTAACTACAGTCAACAAAAATTATTTAGAAAAAAAGTAAACCTTGACTTACATATGAAATAAAAACGTAAAAAAAAAAACAAAATGTTAAGATAAGGAGTGTGGTTAAGCCTTGCACCCATTACTTTTTAAATTAAATTCTTAGGTATTTTGGAACATTATCTCAAGCTTCTAAGCTTTGATAACAAAAATATGAGACAGCCAAACAAGTGATTGTCTCATTTGCAAGAAATACTTCCTGAATGATCTGTTTTTGTATTATAAACTACAAATAAACTTAAATAGCTCATTTTTATTGTGGTACTGTTATATAACAATGAAATAAACCTAAATTTAAATTCACTAACTTAATTTCTAAATTGCAATTCAAACACTTTGGCCGCAAAGCATAATTTTCTTTAAAAATCAGACAATCTCTGCCCATTATATCGGGTAAGTTCGTTAATCAAAAATTTATTTTTGTGTGCCTTCTTATAAACAAAAAACATAGTGCATTTTACTTATCTACAAGTAAATTTATTTAGGTAACATTTTTATATAAATTTTTATTTTGCCTGAACTATAAGGTGCACCTGGAAATTAGGTCACCAGCATAAAGGCCAGAGAAAAGATGGTTTTTCCTACAAAAATATAATCTCTTGGGAGGCCAATACTTAATCCCATAATCGCGACGCGATGTAGGGGTCCTACGATCAGAGATGAGTAGGGAGATTGCCGATCGCAATGGAGCGAAATGTATAAGCGAATGCTGCCGTGAGCTAACGCCCTCGCACTGGTCAAGCGCCGAACTAGACGCACTTTCTCCCCTCTCCGCTTGCTAAAGTATAGTACGTCTACATTAATGAGCGAATAGGGTAAAATAAATTTAATTTTGAAATTATATTTACTTTTATGTGTTTTTGTCGCTGATCACGATTTTGGGGTCAGATTCGGGCCGCGACCAATACGTTAAATAGAAAAGGTGAGAATAGAGATAAATAAATTTAATTTTGTATTTATATTTATTTTTATGTGTTTTTGTCGTTGATCACGATTTTGGGGTGAGATTCGGGCCGCGACCAATACGCTAAATAAAAAAGGTGAGAATAGAGTTAAATAAATTTAATTTTGTAATTATATTTATTTTTATGTGTTTTTGTCGTTGATCACGATTTTGGGTGAGATTCGGGCCGCGACCAATACGTTAAATAAAAAAGGTGAGAATAGAGTTAAATAAATTTAATTTTGTAATTATATTTATTTTTATGTGTTTTTGTCGTTGATCACGATTTTGGGTGAGATTCGGGCCGCGACCAATACGTTAAATAAAAAAGGTGAGAATAGAGTTAAATAAATTTAATTTTGTAATTATATTTATTTTTATGTGTTTTTGTCGTTGATCACGATTTTGGGAAGAGATTCGAGCCGCGACCAATACGTTAAATAAAAAAGGTGAGAATAGAGTTAAATAAATTTAATTTTGTAATTATATTTATTTTTATGTGTTTTTGTCGTTGATCACGATTTTGGGGTGAGATTCGGGCCGCGACCAATACGTTAAATAAAAAAGGTGAAAATAGAGTTAAATAAATTTAATTTTGTAATTATATTTATTTTTATGTGTTTTTGTCGTTGATCACGATTTTGGGTTGAGATTCGGGTCGCGACCAATACGTTAAATAAAAAAGGTGAGAATAGGGTTAAACACATTTAATTTGGTAATTTTATTTATTTTTATGTGTTTTTGTCGTTGATCATGAGATTCTGGCTGCGACTAATACCTTAAATGCAAAATGTTGGAATAGGGTTAAAGGAATTTTATTTATTGTTACGTGTTTTTCTTCTGATTTCGATTTTGGGGTGAGATTTAGGCTACAACCAATGTGTTTAATTATAAAAAAGTGGTAATTAATTTAATAAATACAATTTTGGTATTTTATCTATTTTAATGTGATTTTCGTCGCTGATCACATTGTGGGGCATGTGTTGTAATTGTTTGCCATATAAGGTTTCTGACTCAAGTAGCATTCAGAAAAAGTTGTCGGTAAATGGTAACAATGTGATCCATTGTTTTTTAAAGTATATAGGGTTAGCATGGTTACCTCGTGGAGGATTGCATTAGACAGTGTTGCCAGTGTGATGAAAAATATGGATACTTGGGAAATAACCTTTATTTTTTAAGATGATGATATATGCATAAAACGGTGGACAAAAAATTAAATAACAATTCTTTAAAACAAACAAATTTTATAATATAACAAAAAAACATTAAAATGTTAAAACAAATAAGTCTTGTCTATGTATATTAAATTATAGGTAAAACCCTATACTAACATTTATCTTCGAACCTTTTTTTTCTGCAAAATCATTAATTATATCATTACAATTAATGCTATTTGTTACGTCTGGTTCAATATATAATATTGCTAAAGCTTCTAATCGTTCTTGTTCTATAATTGATCTTAAATAGGTTTTAATGCGTTTCAAACAGAAAAAAACTTCGTTCAGCAGAACAGTTTGAGACCGGTTAACAAATACACAGTATAAATATAATGTCAATATTTAAATATATACTTTTTGAGTCCATTTTGGTAAACCACTTATATAATAATTCAAAATGGAGCATTAAGTGTCTTTTTTTAATATAATACATACTCAACGAATTGTCATTGATTGATTGATTGATTGATAAACTAAATACACAAGTTGAGGTTTTGTCCGCCTCGACACTGCAGCCTACAGGGCTTGTTGTATCTCTTGTGTATTTGTTTCAGTTAAAAAGGTTTGACACCTTAGACAGGTGTAGTAGCCCTTTTACTGTTCTTTTCTGGTCTCCAACCTCCTGATGGTTAGTGTCCACCATGAGGTTTTGATTTGTTCTCCAGTATGTAAGTGCAGGGCACTCATATATGATGTGAGAGGCTGTCTCTTCCTCTTCGTCACATAGTCTGCAAATGGGTTCTTCTCTATAGATGCCCATAGTGTGCATATGTTTTCTTAGGGTGCAGTGTTCGGTTATTAATCCTGTCACTATTCTAATCTGATTCCTATTTAGTTTTAGTAGTTCACTTGTCAATGCTTTCGATGGTGAGTCCAACATTGATTTAGTGTGATTTTGCCTTGGAATGTGGTTCCAGTATGACTGACGTTGTGTTTGAATCCACCGAGTCAGTAGCCACGAACCGAGGCTTTTGGTATTCAAAAACAGGTTCAGGACCCACAAACATTGCTGCGGAGCCTCGCCTGGCCAGGGAGTCTGCATTTTCGTTTCCCTGTATTCCCCTGTGTCCTGGCACCCAGGAAAGTGTTACTTTGTTGTGGTTAGCCAGGTTTAGGAGGCATTGCAGACAGTTCCAAACCAACCTTGAGTTGACTTGTTGAGATGCCAAATCTTTTATGGCCGCTTGACTATCAGAGAAGATAGTAATGTCCCTGCCCTTATATCTCCTCCTCAAGTTCTCTCGCAGACAAAGTTCAATGGCATATATTTCCGCCTGGAAAACAGTGGCATATTTCCCCAGGGAAGCATAAGCATTAAATCTAGGGGTCATACCATGTATTCCTGCGCCGGCTCCATTGTCAGTCTTGGATCCATCAGTATACCAAACCAAATTCCGAGACTGACCAGGAGATCGCTCACTACCGCCCCAGGTAAGCTGGGTTTTGTATGGTCTGTGTGTATTTATCCGTTTTGGCATTGTATCACTGCTCATCTCAAATATTGGGTTTGTGATACTGCTCGTTATTCTGGTGTGTCCTAGGGCAGGCCCAGAGCACCAGTTGCCGTTGCATTTCAGCCTGTATGCCCCAATCCTCGCCTCCGCCTTAATAATTATACCAAGAGGGGGGAGGCTTAGTAGGGTTTCCATGGCTGCAGTTGGAGTGCTTCTAATAGCTCCCGTTATACAGAGACATGCTAGTCGCTGGAGTTTCGATAACTCCAGCTCTGCTTTTCTCTGTTCTATTTTTGGCCACCAGATAGTTGAACCGTAGGTTATCATGGGTCTTACCACAGCAGTGTACAACCAGTGCACTATGCGTGGCTGAAATCCCCAATTCTCCCCCACAGCTCTTTTGGTAGCCATTAGAGCCATTTTGCCCTTATTAATCACATTCTGCATATGTGGATTCCAGGTTAGCTTAGAGTCCAGAGTTAATCCAAGATACTTTACCTCCTGGACATAGCCGAGTGTGGTACCGAAGAAGTGAGGAGATATTAAATCATCCAGCTTCCTTCGTCTAGTGAAGGGTATTAGCGCAGTTTTGCCAGGATTAACAGTAAGGTTTTCCTTGTTGCACCACCCCTCCACAATTCTCAGTGCCCTTTGCATAAGCTCCGAGGTTGTTTTGTTATGCTTCCCCACGACTAGTATAGTGATGTCATCCGCATACCCCTGGGTAGAGAAGCCATTATTATTCAGTTCTACCAGGAGTTCGTCAACAACCATATCCCACAGTAGTGGGGATAGAACCCCTCCCTGTGGGCATCCTTTGACCACTGACACCTCCATTGTTTCGCTGAATAACGTTGCTTGCGCTCGTCTGCCAAGTAACATGTTGTTTATCCACCTACAAATGGTGTCGTTAACATTATGTCTGGCAAGAGCCGCGGCCATTGAGTTGAAGGAGGTTCGATCAAAAGCTCCCTCAATGTCAAGAAATGCAGCAAGTGCGATTTCCTTGTTGTTCAGTGCGAGTTATAATCTGGTCACCAGTTGATGATGAGCAGATTCGCAAGATTTTTCTGATTGATAGGCATGTTGGTTTTTGTGGAGTGGCCTCTCTGTAGAGAGTTTTCCCTGACATACCTGTCGATCAGTTGTTCCATTGTTTTTATCAAAAAAGACGACAATGTAATTGGTCTAAGTCCCTTTGCCTGGGAGCAGTCCTTACCCGGCTTTGGAATGAAGACCATTTTGAACAGTTGATTTTATCGATGTGAATCAAGGGTACCTTTTTTTTAGTTTAAGGTTAAAGCTATCCAAAAATAATATTGTTGAGCCTTTATCATACAGGATGTTAAAAAAATTGCTATTATTGTATCAGAGTTAGTCCGTCCCTGGCAAACTCAATAAGCCAAATATGATTTAATGGGTTCATTTTAAGAAGACTTATCTAGTAACCATCATATTAAAAAAATATTAAATTACACCTAGTATTTAAAAAGTTATTTAAACAAAAACGATTTTCAGGGGCGTCCGTTATGTACCTGTATCTCCGTAGAGGAGGCTCATAGGAAAAAAGTTTATGGGAACTTGTCAAAATATTTTTAGGTTTTCTATTAGATTCCGAGAGATTGCCCACATATTCTGAGACACCCTGTATAGTTGTTCAGATTTGGCAGTAATATGCCCACCGGTGGCGACCTTACAAGCATAATGAGTGAGTTAGTTATTACTTGGTAGCTTGAAATATTGAGTTTAGATGAGTTTTTGTTTGTTTGTTATAGTGAATTGCCCAGAAAAAAGATTATTACAAAAACCTGGTTGATGAAAGCTGCCGCGCTAACCCGCTCGACCACTGGTTGCTTTACGTGCGGATAAATAAAATTTACATATGTTCATCCATATGAGATCGAACTTAAACGCCAACGAAACGTTTAATCGTTGCGTATTCGGTTTATTTCATTTAGTAAATATTTTTTCTATATTATATTAAATAATTTTAAAATTATTTATAAAAAACAGGGCAAATCTAGGATAAAAATCGAATAAAAAATCCCCTTTCATGTTAATAAAAAATTATTTACTAACAATTTATAATACATTTTACGATTGCATACAAATGTAATTTTATTGAAAATATTGATAAAACAAATTTCGGTACGGTGGTTTCGTTCTTGTAGACGCACTTTAGCAGGCCAAGAGGGGAGAAAGTGCGTCTAGTTCAGGAGTTGGCCATACCGGGGCGCTCTTTTTTCCGGCGCGTTTTCATAACACGGCATCGGCAATCTCCCTACTCATCTCTGCTACGATCTTACAGATGGCAGACATAAATAATACAATGCGGTTATTGTGACGGCACCAGAGAAAACAAACATAAGATTTTAGATACATCGTACATGTGCTAGGATGTATGTTGTTAAAACTATTTTAAAATTAAACAAATAAATAAATAAAAATATTGGGGAGTACATCGAAAGAAACTATTTATATTCTTTACAATGTGTAGATTGCCCTTGGTATAAATGATAAAAGTAAGCCAAATTTTAATATTAAAAATGCTCTTATATAATTCTGCTTGCTGCCGTAAGACAACTCTACACTTGCGACGCGAAAGCCGATAAAGGTCGTGAAACGCGAGTTTAAATGCTTTCGCGGCGTGGAGTTCGCGCTTTGCGGCGTCCCTCTTTTGATGTCGGTTTTTAAGCCCGCGACAAAGGGAAACAATAAACCTAACCGTTAACATTGCAAGTCAAAAGGGCCATGGTGGGATTAGGCCGGTAACAACACCTAACCAAAACTATAGTTTTGAGAAAATTTTGGAAACTTTTAAATGACTTTTATCTTTAATAAAGCCATTTCTAATATTTTCTTTATTCTAAAAAATATTTTAAGCAAATATGGGAGAGTTTATTATATACAAAAATGCTTTATTTTATTTCTTATGAAATATATGTCGGTTAAGTCTGCTACATATATTTAGTTCGGGTTAGTTTTCATGCTTCATTCTTATTTAGATTCTTTAGATATACACTATAAAAAATTCGCCACACGTCGTTTTGAGATGTGTACGTATATGAATGAAATACGAATGAAACTGAATTGTCGGAACGAAGGTGAACAACACTACACGCATACGTTTGTTAAATGTGTATGTCAGAGCGCATGTCGAACAAAATTCACGCACATTTACGGCATATACGTTTGTTACCGTGCGGCTGTATACGTTCGCTAAGTGAATACCCGGCTTTAAGTGTGGTAGAGGGAGTTTGTTCACACGGGACTTAAATATTTAAAGTTTAGGAGGAAAAGGAAAAACTTCTGCGGGCAGCAGGTTCCATAGTCTTGACCCTTTAGGGATGAAGGAACGAAGAAAGCGGGAAGTTCTTCGGCGCCTCTCTAACTGAACTGTAAAAGGATGCATAAAAGTTGCACTATGTGTTGCTCTGTTGGGAGCTGCCAGAGGGGGAATTAAACTGGCCAACACCTCTGAACAGAAGCCGTAAAATATCTATAGAAGAGCGACAGATCCTCTACAGCTGAACGATGGGTAAGAGGAGGAGGCCTTTCTGTGAGCGTGGGATCATTAATAAGACGAACGGCTCTTCTTTGAATGAAGTCCAGAATGCTTAGTGTTGTGGGGGACGCCATTCCCAAGACATGAGAACAATAATCTAAAGAGGGTCTGATTTGGGATACATACAGAGTATACAGATTGGAAGAAGAGAAATACTTTCTGGCTCGAAAGAGGAATCCAAGCTTTTTTA
Organism: Listronotus oregonensis; assembly: GCA_019359885.1. Classification (NCBI taxonomy): domain Eukaryota; kingdom Metazoa; phylum Arthropoda; class Insecta; order Coleoptera; family Curculionidae; genus Listronotus; species Listronotus oregonensis. The sequence continues at coordinate 3,279 of JAHBCN010003571.1, read as the reverse complement.
AAGCTGCCAAGGCTATAGATGTAATGTGCTTGTGCCAGTTAAAGTTATTCTTAAAACTAACGCCGACAAGATTAAAGGACTCCTTGTTCTGCAAAACTTGGCCGCTCATATGCGCTTGTTTTCCAAATCAGAATTACATGGCGGCTTAAGAAATTGAATACTAGAGTGGAAGGTACTATCGAACAGCGTGGGTGCAAGCGCTGAGCCCCCAGCATTAAAATAATTATATTGTACTACACAACCCGGGTTATGACGAAAATTTCGACTCAAAATGTATCGTATAATTTTCCTGAGGTGACACCCACAAAAAATAAATTTTCCAGTTTTTTAATTGGCCGTACTCTGAATGTTGACATCGCTATCTTTTGTACAGCTACTTTTTTATGCAAAGTTTTGAGAAGTTTCCTTAAGATTTGGATTTATTTCCCTGAACGCTGCCATAATATAAATATTACTTATTTTTTGGGTTAAAGGTACACGTTCCATGATCCTGGCTAAGCCTTTGATGAAGCAAATATTAACAATTTCGCTGCTAAGCGTTCAAGAAATACTAATTAATAACATTTTTTGGCCCATTTTTCCTCTTTCTAGCAATAACAAATTAATTAACACATTAAGTAATTAATACTTACTATTAGTGAGTGAAAGTGATAAACATGACTTACTGGAAGATAATTGTCTTACCTGTAAAAAAATAAAAGTTAGTTTAGTTCATTATATCATAATTCATTAATAAAAAAATATATTTTTAAAATATAAGTAAAAATGTCACGGAAGTTTTATAGGCAATAACTCTTCAACACCATATTTAAAGTTCAAATTTTATATTACATGGGTATTTTATTAGACAAGGAACCTGGAATAATAAATTATTCCCAGAGTAGCATACTATTAACGATATTTATAAGTTTTCATTGCATGCTATTGTAAAATTCATTTGATCCACGATTTCCGGTTTTTCTGGAAGTTGTGGTTAGTTGTGGTTAGAATATGGTTAAATATTTTTTAACTAGCACACTGTGTAGTGTCCTAGTTAAAAAATATTTTTTTATTTTGCCTAATATACTTATTGCAGTAGACAAATTGTAAATAAGAAAACTCTTAAATTTTTTAATGACGGCAAATTGTAAGGGCGGCCACATGCCATGTAAGACTAAAATTCCTCTTCTGCCAAACTCTGAGTCTCGTCATTGTCATTACGACAATTTAAATTTAAATTATTATTTAATTCTTAGTTAAATCCTTATTCTTTATTTTTATTTTGAAAACTCTGACAGCCACCGTGGGTTTTTCTTATTTTCTGCTCTAGGTGATCTGCTACGTCAGAGGGGTCAATAGGTCTGAGGAGGCTCAGTTTTAATATCTCGGGAACAGGGTCGAAGCGGTCCCATCGCTTCTTTTGGCTTGTACCCAACGAGAACTTTCAATAAAATAATCCTCCACAACAATACAGTCCACGAAGGCCGATGCCTAAGTACTAACTTACCGTGGGTGTTTTAAGTGTGGAGGAAAAGGAAAAACTTCTGCGGGTGGCAGGTTCCATAGTCTGGACAATTTGGGGATGGAGGAACGAAAAAGCGGGAAGTTCGGGGCCTCTCTAGCTGAACTGTAAATGGATGCATAGAAGTTGCACTACCTGTTGCTCTGTTAGGAGCTGCTAGAGAAGGAATTATAATGGCAACTCCTCTGAGCAGAAGCCGTAAAAACATCTATAGAAAACCGACAGATCCCCTACAGCTCGACCGTGGGCAAGAGGAGGAAGCCTTTTTGTAAGCGTGAGATCATTAATAAGACTAACGGCTCTTCTTTGAATGGAGTCCAAAATGCTAAGTATTGTAGGAGACGCGATTCCCCAGACATGAGAACAATATTCTAAGAAGGGTCTGATTTGGGATACATACAGAGTATACAGATTGTAAGAAGAGAAATACTTTCTGACTCGAAAGAGGAATCCAAGCTTTTTTGAAGCTGTCGAGGCTATGGATGTAATGTGTTTGTGCCAGTTAAGGTTATTCTTAAAAGTAACGACAAGATTAAACGACTCTTTGTTCTGCATAACTTGGCCGCTCATATGTAGCGGATGAGCATTGGCAGACTTTTTTCGCGACAGCGAACATGACTGTATTTTCGAGGCATTAAACGGAACAAGATTTTTGGCGCCCCAATCCAAGATAAGTTTGAGGTCTTGTAAGAGAGATATCCTCATTGACCTACGCTTGGTTTCCAAATCAGGCTTATTGACTGGCTGAATTGAATGTTTGAGTGGAGGGTACTATCGTCAGCAAAACTATGAATGGGATTGATTGTGGAAGAGAGAAGATCATTAATGTGTAAAAGAAACAGATTGGGTACCAGTACTGAGCCCTGGGGCACCCCAGCATTAATTTGGTAAAAGCCGGAAGAATGACCATCTACAGTAACTGATTTACGTCACTTAGAAAGGAGAGCCAAGAGCAAAGCTTAGGTAGAAGACCAGGAAGAAATTTCTTTAAGAGTCCATTCGCGCCGCGAAAATTGGATTCAATTTGGGGTTCGGGGAATAATGTTTTTCTCAAAAACGGTATAATCGATAATTTTCAAAAACTATATGAAAGCCATCACTTAAATCTAGGCTTCTGCTGTAATATTTTTTTAAATTTGGATTTAGTTTTTAATATTTCTTTGGGTGAAAGTCACTCTAAAATCGGTAATGTTTAGATACTATTTTCTCTTGACTCGACTCATATTTCAAAAATCCGTTACAGCAGAGGCATAGATTATTTCCTTACCTTTAAAATGGTGTATAATTTATGTCATTTTAGTGAAAAATAGTTACCGATAAACGTTAACTCCTGTAGACTTGCAATCGGAAACAACATCGTATCGATACACCGAATTTGGAAGAACCTAAATAAAATATAATATTTTTAATGCGGCTATACGAAAATTGTGGTAGTGGGAGTTCGTTAGTCTCCGCCCACCATCTCCGCGTCCTTTCGCTCGTATGCAGTAGAAGGTAAACATAAGGCACCCACGGTACGTTAGTACTTAGGCATCAGCCTTCGTGGACTGTCCCAAGATTTAAAAAAAAAAAAAAAAAACAGCATTTTTGTTTAATAATAAAATGTTTGAAAATTTTCCAATTACGATGTATGCTTACATACTTATTTCTGTTATGTTAAAATTAAATCTCGTAGTCTTGGTCATTAGTTTTAGTTTACTTTTTGTGTTATTTGGTAGGATATTTCCCTCATATGTTAAAGTTATAAGAGAAGTGCAGTTTTCCCAAAAAATTTTAGC